>PISX010011346.1:0-65756 GCA_004024625.1 Mellivora capensis | reverse complement strand
GACATATCAGATAAAGGGCTAGTGTCCAAAATCTATAAAGAACTTATCAAACTCAACACCCAAAGAACAAATAACCCAATCAAGAAATGGGCAGAGGACATGAACAGACATTTCTGCAAAGAAGACATCCAGATGGACAACAGACACATGAAAAAGTGCTCCACATCACTCGGCATCAGGGAAATACAAATTAAAACCACAATGAGATATCACCTCACACCAGTCAGAATGGCTAAAATTAACAAGTCAGGAAATGACAGATGCTGGCGAGGATGTGGAGATAGGGGAACCCTCCTACACTGTTGGTGGGAATGCAAGCTGGTGCAACCACTCTGGAAAACAACGTGGAGGTTCCTCAAAAAGTTGAAAATAGAACTACCCTATGACCCAGCAATTGCACTACTGGGTATTTACCCTAAAGATACAAATGTAGTGATCCGAAGTGGCACGTGCACCCGAATGTTTATACCAGCAATGTCTACAACAGCCAAGCTATGAAAAGAGCCTAGATGTCCATCAACAGATGAATGGATAAAGAAGATGTGGTATATATACACAATGGAATACTATGCAGCCATCAAAAGAAATGAAATCTTGCCATTTGCAATGACGTGGATGGAACTAGAGGGTATCATGCTTAGTGAAATAAGTCAATCGGAGAAAGACAACTATCATATGCTCTCCCTGATATGAGGAAGTGGAGATGCAACATGGGAGGTGGGGGGGTAGGAAAAGAAGAAAAGAAACAAGATGGGATCGGGAGGGAGACAAACCATAAGTGACTCTTCTTAATCTCACAAAATAAACTGAGGGGTGCTGGGGGGAGGGGGGTCGGGAAAGAGGGGTGGGGTAATGGACATTGGGGAGGGTATGTGCTATGGTTAGTGCTGTGAAGTGTGTAAACCTAGAGATTCACAGACATGTACCCCCTGGGCAAAAAATACATTATATGTGTATAAAAAAATTTAAAAATTAAAAAAAAAGTATAGTAGGAACAAAAGCCTACTAGGCAAAGGTTTGAAAGACCAAGGAAATGAGGACATATAGCAGCATAAAAGTTCTCTTTAAGAAGGTAATTGCAAGGTGACATGTCACAACAAAAACCACTTTTTTGAAGAAGTATTCAATGACATGTTTTATGTTGATGTGGATCAAAAGTGGGGAAAAATTGTGTGGCAGGAGCAGAGGCCAATATAAAAACAAAGCCCTTCACTAGGTGATAGCGGGTGGCCTGCTAAGCTGTGCCTTTATGACTTTTTTCTTTTTCCTATGACTTCTATATCCCAGAGCTTCAGGATTAAATCCCTGGACTTCTCTAACCTACCTTGTTAGCCAATTTATTTAATTTCACGATCTATAAGTGTCACCTCTCATATGAATTCCAGGTTGATACATTTAAGTGGCCATGCAACATTGACATTTGGATATTTAATGTGTGTCTTTAATGTAAATGTCTCAATACTAACTGATGGTTTTCTTAGAAGCCTACTTGCTCCCCGAGCTTTCTTACCTCAATCAAAAGCAATTCTATCCTTCTAATTTCTCAGATCTAAAGCATTTACTACTCTCTCTCTTAAACATTTTAATTGCAGCTTTTCAACACATGTTGACGCTGCCATTAAAATATATTCAGATTCTCCAAACTAAATCAAATCAAGATAATTATCATATGATCTCCCTGATATGAGGAATTTGAGAGGCAAAGTGGGGGTGTTGGGGGCCAGTGAAGGAAAAAAATAAACAAGATGGGATCAGGAGGGAGACAAACCATAAGAGACTCTTAATCTCACCAAACAAACTGAGAGTTGCTGAGGATGGGGGTAGGGAGAGGGTGATTGGGTTATGGACATAGGGGAGGGCATGTGCTATGGTGAGTGCTGTGAAGTGTGTAAGCCTGATGGTTCATAGACCTGTACCCCTGGGACTAATAATACATTATATGTTAATAAAAAAAATAAAAATTCAGATTCTGACAAGTCATCACCAAAATGTACAACATCGGACTCTTATGATTTGCAGTAGTTATATTCTATTATTCTATAAAGTCACTGTGAACACTGAATTAGAGAATGCTGAACCATGGCTCCTGGGGAAAATACAGTGGTGGGTCTATTAGAACCTCTTATGACAACATATTCATCAATTGATCAATGCATAATTTTATTCTATACGTGTTTCTGTTTAAAGACAATTCATTTATGATATACTACTGATTAATTAACACTGAACCAGAGGTCTCTAGCACTATAACTTATGCTTGAACAAGCTATCTAACGCTTGTATTTTCTCCATAAAATACATCACAGTCTTCCTGTTTTTGGAACACTAGACAGCACTTCAAGACTACATTTGGGGACCATTTTAAACAGAGAAATCACAAAAATGCACAAAATGTGAAAAATATGGCACTAAATAAACTGTGAAAGGACTCTTGTTTACAGTATGAAAACTGAAACAAGAAGGTATAACACTACCTTATTGACTTCAACTGAGATGTGTATGGCGGGGGCTCAAGCTTTTTTGAGGCTCTGCACATGCCTGAGAGTGACCTTGAAAACGTTGAGAGTATTGATTTTGGCCCTACAAATGAGTTTTAGCAAGTAGGCAAACTTGCAAATATTGAATGGGCAAATAAGGATCTATTTATTATCATTTCCTATGCTCTTTCTCTATTTGAATTTTCTCCACAGCAATTATTATTATGAGGCATACTATATATTTTCCTTATTTTTGTATATTGTTTATCTCACCATGAGGAAACAGAACTTAAAAATTGTGTTCATGCTGAATCCTGATCCCTTATAATAGGACCGGACTCATAATAGGAACTTAAAAAATATTTATCAAATAAAAAGAATTAGGTAGTTAGATGTTTTAAAAGTGTGACAGTGCTAAACATATTTATTGAAATTTATTTTTGATGAGTTAATATATTCACATGACTTAAAATTTTTAAAGTATAAAAGTCTAAACCATGAAAAGTCTCCCTATACTATACATGAAATTCCAAATTTACCATATTTTACATTTCCACACAAAATGGAATCTATAAAAAGTAGATTAAGAACATATGGCAAAATAAAAAGAATTAATATGAAGAAACCATATGAACTTGAAAATCAAAGTTACTATGAAAAATGTATCCAATAAAAAATAAAAAATATCAGTGAGATTCGAAGTGAGAATATCTTTGCAGTAGTCAGAAAAGGAGTGCAGCAGAAAAACAGATTAATTACAAAAACTAAAAGCAGCACAGTTCTGGAGGTAGCTAGTAAAAGATGTTTAGATTTATAGGAATTATGTGAGCTAGTTTTTAAGCACAGATAGCATTAAAAATTAAATCACATACTTACAATTAAATGAATTCTATTAAAATTACATGAAAACAAAGATAAGTACCTAAAATTCATCACTTGATAATTGTTTTACTTTACTATTTCTGTTATATTGAGGTTATTTAAATCTATTCTATTTGCATGGAAATACCATGCAAATCACAATGATGTTGATGAAGGAGAGCTGGAAGGCAGGAAGGCAAAAACAAGCCCCTCAACCCTAAGAGGAAACCATCTTTAAGAGGATTTTACAGCACCCTGGAAGGAGCCCTCTACCCCCATGTGATAGGGAGATGACAAAAACCTGATTGGGTTAATCAGATTAAGACAGCCTGCCAGCAAGTCCATAAAAACCCCTAGACTTAGGAACTCCATTGACAACTGTCTTGGGTCCCCTCTGTCTTCAGGAGCTTTGTACTATCACTTTACTATTGCTTAATAAACTTTGCTTTGCTGCCCACTGCTCTGTCTGGTCTGCCTCTTCATTCAGAACCGTGAGCACCAAAGGAAAAGAAGGCTTGCAACAATGTGATACCATTTATCTCTCCCAAACTACACACTCGGTGACATTAGGTTAATGGCTTCAAACAGTCCATGATGCAAGTATTTATGTCACATAATTGGCAAATGCAATAAATCAGAGATTAATTTATTATTTTGTTCTTTATCTTATTTAACTTAAGAAAGTAATAGAAAGATATTGTTAATGCAATTAAGTTTTACAAAGTGTGTCATGTCTGTATCCATTATATTATCAAGAGCACCAAAATATTCTTCCAATATTTGAAAATTGTTATCTGATTCAACAAAGAAATGCTAATGTCATTGACAAATAAATCAAGTTCTGAAATACACTTTTGTTGTTTATTTTTGTCTTTCTCATTAACAAAACTGAAATACATCTAATCTTCACGTCAGAACTCAACTTAGAGAGTCAGTGGTTGAACTTTACCAGCATGTCACTACTAAAACCCACATTATTTGAAATTAAAGTTGAATACATATGTCTAAAGACAAGAAGGTATGTAAGTTTGAGACTGAGAAAAACCATGCTAAGTAGAATAATTCCATAATATAATAGTGATTAGATGGAAGTGATATTTATGGAAAGCAGAAAATAAAGATCTAGTAGATGAGGAACATGAATGGCGTACCTCAAAAAGAGAACAAATAACACAAGTGAAAATATTATCTTTGTCAGGAATGATATTTGAGATACTTGAGAACCTGTAAGATGCTGGCAGTCACTACCTCTACTAACATTAGTTCTCAGGATCCCACACTGGACCAGGTGCTGATCATGGAGGCTGTAGGATCTGTCGGCTAGAGCACAGGGGCTGTGAAGGAAGACAACTCTGTGAGGCTGCAGTTCATTTATACTCTGCAAGCATCACAAATGCATGCACAATGGCCTTGTCTTTAGTATGTCTCAGAAAGTCTCAGATCTTAGATTTGCTATTGTTTCCTTGACCACTCAAACAAGTTCAAATGCTCTTATCTTACTGTGGAGTGAAGGAAAGTAAAGTGTATCCTTGGAGGCATCAATTGACAATTGTCTCAAATATTCTTTTGTGTTTTCTAACACGAGGCAACTTTTGTCTCAGATCTTAGCGTTCCTTTCTGGATAGAAGATGATCAATGTACTGTACGAGTTCCGTTAAGGTAGGAATACTCAAGCTGATAATCTGCTGATTGCCTCTTCTTCCTCCTTCCTTTACCTGCCTTACATCAGCGTTTTCTACCAGGGGAATATAGCACATATCAAAAAAATAGGATCATTTTGTATTGTTTATTAAGGTTCTGGTCAGGAAAGGGTTAAGCCCACAGGCCCAGATTACTCAAACTCTGAAACCCTACCCATAGCCAAGAAATACTTGTCTTCAGGATTGGCTGCTGAGTGGCCCCTGAGATAAAATCTCTGAACTCTTGGAATATTCCACCTAAGAAGAGTGTCTTTGTATGCCTAAAGTCATGGAACAGGAGATACTGCACTGGTCTGGACTGCTGAGTTACCTTTCTTTAGACTAAGAAACACATTCTATAGTCCACAGTATGGGACTCTAGTGAAGTGGGTCAGAGAGTCTCAACCAATATTGATGGATAATGCTAGAGTGGAGATTTGCGACAAGACCTCTTGACTATTTTAGTATAGACGGAGGACAAAAAACCATGGGACAATGGCTCTCCAGGCTAACTGCTGAGGATCAAAGGGCACACTTATGAGAATCTTATGGTCTACATGTATGGAAGGTCTCTGGGGATACCTGTTACTTCTATTAATGCACCATGATTGTCATTTCCTGGAAAATAGACCAGAATAAGACATATTCTATAGTACAGGTAGCAGAGATATGTCAAATGTTGACATGAACAACATTGATGTCCTCCCTTAGGTGGAAGGTGGGCTCTGCTATCTAACAGTATCCAACGAACACTAGTTTCAGTATAAGCTTGTAAACTAAGACAGGATGTCTGACCTTGCCGTTAACTTATCTGGAGTCAGAAATAACCAGATCTTGGTCAACTGTGATGATTCCTATCCTTAGTATTGTATGGTGTATAGGCAAGATCCAATTCTTTGGTAAAACATAGCAAATATTTCTGATTCTTACTGATCTGTTCTGTCTTTGAACTGTGCCACGACAATACTGTAATATGGTATCACATTAGCATTGTTGATAAGATTCAACTTGTAATTAAGTCATATGATAATACTGATACTGCAATCAAATGTTTTGGAAGATCAAGTTGAAAGCTTCTCAGGACATATTATCAATAGAAATGCCTGACCCAAAGAAGACCTGTGTTTATCTAGCTATCAGCCAAATTCTGTGCTAAAATGTTTGGCCAAATTTATTGCAAGGTAAATGTAACACCAGACCAAGTGAGAGTGATCAAGTTGGTACAAAATGTGAAAATGTATATAATGCCTTTTCAGGGTGCATTGGTTGTTTCTCCAAATCTATCTTTACCCTGCACTGGCTTCTTTCAATTTTAGACTATTTGTGTATATGATATTTGTGTATTTATTATATACATGCTAAGTTAAATATACATTCTGAGAAAAATATGATCTTTTTCTGTGAGAGCCTGGGCCAAGTCAGAGTAGAGTGAGTAGGAAAGGGTTAATTCAGCAGGGCTGAATTAGGGCTGCTCAGGGCTGCTCAGATTCTACCCATTCCAAAGAAATGTTCAACTTGTGTACTGGCTCTTCATGGATTCCTGAGATATAGCCCCTGAACCCTTGGAATACTCTGCCTGATGTAGAATTTTTGTATGTCTGAGGTCTTGGGCCATACCCAAGTTTGACCAGTTTGCTCAAGCAGATTTATCCTAACAATGTAAATGATGAGACCAGCTTTCCTGGTTGGCAACATTTCAGAATTTTTGTCATACGCTATTGCTGGGAGAGTGCATCATGTCCCTAGGTCCCACTGGGAAGGGACACCTGGAAACTTGAGTCTGGTTTTTCTTGGACCTCACACAATGTACTCTTTTCCTTTGCTAATTTTGATCTATATCCATTCACTGTAATAAACTGGGACTGTGAGTGTGGCAGCTTTTCTGAGTCCTGTGAGTCCTGAGATCAAATCATCAAGTCTCAGGGAATATGGGGAACCCTTAACATAGCTCCCTTTCCTGCTTTCTTACCCTCTGTAAGTGGGCTATTAAAATGATGTTTTAACATCTTTCCAGACCTGGTCTCCTCTCTCTAGATACCTCTAACTAAAAGGTAGTTCCTTTAGGACTACTAAAACCTCTTACATAAAAGTATGTGTCCTATCAGGTAATATCTATATCCATATCTATATCTAGTCATATTTAACTCTGTATCTCTTTATCTTCACAAAAATGGAAAATGTGGATATAGACAGGTAGATGATGGAGAGATAGAGATAGATAATAGAGATATAGATATAAGCATGGATATAGGTATACAGATAGGGATATCCATTGTGGTCCTTCTCCTCATTTTGGCCAGATTTTGCTTTATTTTTTAGATAGTTTTGGTTAATTTCTGTTTTCAGCTTTTAGTCCTTTTTTTGTTTCACTGAAGGCTATATTTTTTGTGTATTTTCATTTCATCTCTGTGTTTTTCAATATTTTTGTTATTTTAAGTGGATTTTTAAAGAAACACAAAATGTCTTTATTCCTGGATTTTTTTTTTAAAGATTTTATTTATTTATTTGTCAGAGAGAGAGAGCGAGAGAGCAAGCACAGGCAGGCAGAGTGACAGGCAGAGGGAGAAGCAGGCTCCCTGCCGAGCAAGGAGCCCGATGCGGGACTCGATCCCAGGACGCTGGGATCATGACCTGAGCCGAAGGCAGCTGCTTAACCAACTGAGCCACCCAGGCGTCCCTTTATTCCTGGATTTTTAACTGGATATCTTTGACTACTTTATAATATAGAAAAGTGTAAAATGCTTTGGATTGAATCACTTTTAAAGAACAGTACCAAATGTCAATCAGGCACTAAGTAAATTACAGCTATTAAAACTATATTCATTTATTTTATTCAACTATATATTTTCTTTTTTTCAGCTCTATACATTCTTGTATAAAAGATTGTGAATTCCTTCAAGAAGATACTGAATAATTCACATAAAAATGGCACACAAATCATCATTTGCCTGATTTGGCAGAAGAACTCTTAGATCTTTTACTAAAAAGAACATCATGAGACAGGGTTCTATAAATTATTAATCTGATTAGTGAAGAGCAATAGTCATGTATTTTTGTAGTATTACTGTCAACTTAAAACAAAGTAGTTCTGTTCTGAACAGAAGTAAAATAACTTAAATAACAACAAACATACAGATTATTTTAAACATGTTGTATAAATCAGAAGTATTAACTGTGAGCTCCTTCCGAGAAATTATTGTACCTGAAAATTTATTTTCTCTGTACTTACAAATATTAACACCTAATCCTCAGATATGTTCCTGAAAACTTATCTGATACAAGTCCAATGCTTAAAGGTGGATTATTTTCTTTCTAGGGACTTTGCTTTTAATTTAGAAAAGTTTCAATCAATGCGACAACTTTTAACTTGGCTCTGAATTGCTAATGTCTCTTATAGTTTTCTGCAAATTATGAATAAGAAAAAATATATGTCAGCATAACTCCTATTCCTAGAGATTCAAATTTAGCAAGAAAATGTGTTTCTCTATTAGAATATATGCAAATATGTTACAAGAGAAATTTTTAAATTGCCACCCCTTTATGAAATTTTGTTTGAAAATTCAAGAAAGGAAATATATATATATATATATATATATATATATATATATATATATATACCTTCAAAGGCAAAGAAAATGGGGGAGGAAGTAATAGCAGACAAGAGACATCAACTTTTTCAAAGATGAAAAGTGGACAAGGGAAGAGTATCAGAATTAGCAGAGAAGAAGAAAATGAAATTTAAATGTTTCCAGAGGGAGATAAGAAGAAATAAGCAATTTTCTTGATTGCTAGCAGTATAGAAACATCTTCAGAGTTCAGAATTGAAAGAAGGAAGTATTTTTAAATTACAGGCTGAGGAATCAGAGATGTTTTACCGTTGACTCAAGTCAAAATTTGACTTGGCATTTACCCACTTTGAATAAAGTTTAAAGGAATGGTGTGAGGGGAATGTAGAATTATATTTTGAGGATACATTTGATGCTTTTTTACATTTTGGATATATTTGGTATTGCAAGAAGGCAAAAATTGCAAACAATTCAAATGAATGATGAATAAATAAATTGTAGCACATTTATACAATTGTAATGTTCTACAACAAGGAAAATGAATGAACCACAAATATAGATATGTACACTGAGAAGGAAATGCTAATAGCAGAAGAATATATTCATATGTTACAATTTGTAAAATATCCAAGACTGTGGAAAGTTAAACAATATATTGTTTAGGAGTGCATAATATGTATGAGGTCAAGCTATAAATGAGATAAGTGAAATTTCAAGATAGTGGTTACATATGGCTGGAAAAAGAAGATACAAAGAAGAAAAGGCTTTCAAGAGTGTTGGTAATATTTAAATTCTTAAAATGGATGATGTGTTATGTACAATATTGTGTATATTGCACATTAGTGTTCATTAGTTTTTGGCCTTATGCACATGATACATATCTTATAATATATCAATATTCCATAAAATAAGAAGAAAATAACAAGAAAGAGAATGGAGAATTTGGCTATGTACTAAGTGATGCAGTTTTGGTCAGGTCCAACAAATGTATTTAAAATATAGAACAGGTAAGAAAGAATCCCATTAGTTCTTGACTATAGCTATGATTCATTTGATGAGATATTATATTTGTTACATAACTGCACCCTTAATGCTTTTCAAAATTGAAAGTGATGTACTTTACAAAGGAAAAGATTACTTATAGTTATTTGGATACCTGGTTCGGTTAAAGAGACGCTCATTTTTGAAAAGATGATATTTCACAATTGAGAAGATATATGTTACAACAACCTTCAGTTAAACTAGGTTGTAGATTAATTACTTAGTCATGCCTCTCATTATATCCAGCATTGTTGCTGTTTTCCTATTTCATTGTTCTTTATAACTGTGAGAAGAAGGTAAGGGAGGTGAAACTGAATTCATCAGATTTAAAAATTAATAACGAATCTATCATTAGTACTTAATTCCAAAGCAGAAAATGAGTTGGACTCTTCTTATCTGGAAAGAGAGAAAAGGAATATTTTATTTCTGGATGACTGCCAGGCATCTATTTGTAACTGCCTAACCACTTGCAATGATTTCTATGCTACTGCAGTTTTGAAAATCGTTCCCACAGATGTTGATTCCTGCTTTTGCAGACATTTAAACCAAACTCTGTCTTCCTAATTTGCATATGTTGTCAACAAGCTGTGCTTTGGTGTAATCCCTGCCAGAGCTTTCCCTCCAATAAATGGAACAGTGGGGATGGGGTTTCACTTCAAGTGACTGTGTAACTCAAGAGCTTAACTAATTACACGATAATTTAAAATAAATCTTTGATGCATTATCTTAAAGAATGAATACAGTATGAAGGAAAATCGCTTCGAGAAAGATAGCTTCATTTCATTCAGCAAGGCTCTGAGATCCGATGTGCAATAAGCTGGTGGACAAACCATTAGAGAGCTAGCAGGGATGACATTCAAAGCAAGCACTTTCACAGCCTCATCTGAAATGTGCTGAAATGACAACAGTGAATATGTATTAGAAGTTTAATTTAGTCTCCTAAGTGACCTTGATCATTTGATTGGGTGGTATCTGAGATAGTGTTTTCAAATATATTTATGCATGCCTAAAGCAAGAGATGGAAAAGGAAAATACCCTTCAAACAGTTACCCTGAAGATTTCTTGGATTAGGAAAGAAAATGAAAAAGACCAGTTTGGCTCATTAATAATTCAACATCTTTCTGATTTTAAAATCCCCTCCAGTCAAAATCTTGACTTTCTTTTTTTCAGAAAATTCTTATTAGTGAAAGCTCTAAGGCATTAGTGAAATGTTTATAAAGACTGTTTCAAGGCATTAGTGAAATGTCTATAAAGACTGTTTCTTTTATTTGCGTTAAAGTGGTGCCCTTCTATTATATCCCTCCTAATCTGTCTGGAAAATCTAAACTGCCCGACATTTGCATATACTAGATCCTTCTGTTGCTGGTTTTTCTCTCATTTGCTGCTGCATTGCTGGTTTTCTGAAGCACATTAAGTGGCTCAGCTAAAGCCATATATGTATGACCAACAAAGAAATCTCTAAATTCTTAAAATATCCTTTTTATTAATAAAGCCACCACCTAAAATATCTTAAATAAAATTTTAGTTTCCTAAACTCATAAGAATGCACTCTTATGTTGAAACCATCTCATAATACCACAAAGATTGAAAATCATCAGGACAGCCCTTCACTTGCACTGAGGTGCTGAACATGGGTGTTATCCTCATTTTAATATACATATAATGCACATCATATGATAGTGCACACAAATATTTGAATAGTCAAATGTTTGTATTGTATGCATGTCCTTATAAATAATTGGGAAACTTCCTTTTATTTAAAAATTATTTATCGAGCACTTATTATGTGTCAGGAACTGTGCTATGCACTAAAGATTCTTTAATGAACAGAAAAGAGTTTCTGCCTAGAAGAAGCTTGTTATCTAGTGGTATTTCACAGACAAATAAATAAGCAACTATGTTACTATATGGATAAATACAGGGTGTTATGTGAGCATAGGTGGAAATTTACCCAGGTTTGAGGAATGAGAACAGACCTCCCAGAAGATGCATTGTCTCCACTGAATTCTGCAAAATAATTGAATTAGATCTAGCAGTATCATGTTGGTTTAGGCTTGGGAACAGGTCCTTGGAATAGACTTCTGAAAAGAAAATGTAGAGTTTAAAAGGCTTAAGTGATAAGAGCTCATTTTGCACGTGAGGGCCTTCCTAGCATTAATAATATATAATTTATTTATGTGTAAGTATGCAAGCCTAAAAAGATTAATTGTGGGTTACCAAAATTCAGTAAACATGAATGGAGTTCGATATACAGTGAAGGAGGAGAGGTTTTTAACCTGAAGCTCCTACAACAGCTATCAAAGACCTTAAGTCTTGTGCCAGGAAATTTATCCAAAACTCGCTGGTAGTTCTTGCTTTTTGTGCCTTGATTCTTCATGCGATCATGCCTTCCCTCCCAGATTGCAAGCCTTCTGAGGATACAATCTGTATCTATTTCTTTTTTGCTGGTCTTCCTGCCTAGCCCAGAGTCCTACATGCAGCATAGGAAGAAATTGATGTAAGCAGGTGATTGTATATATCCAAGTATTTACAACATGTATGCAAATTACGTATTTCTTATTTTTTTTTAAGATTTTATTTATTTATTTAACAGAGAGAGAGAGAGAGAGGGATAGATCACAAGTAGGCAGAGAGGCAGGCAGAGAGAGAGAGGGGGAAGCAGGCTCGCCGCTGAGCAGAGACCCCCAATACGGGGCTCGATCCCAGGACCCTGAGATCAAGACCTGAGACGAAGGCAGAGGCTTAACCCACTGAGCCACCCAGGTGCCCTGGTATTTCTTATTTTTAATGACAGAGAATCTTATTAAGAGATACGTCTTCAGATGAAACTGCCATTTTTGCTTTAACTACCAAGAGTTTCAGTAATAGATATTTGAAAGATACTCTTTCATGTATTTTTTCCCCTTTTCTATGACTTAGACTTAGAACTAAGTTCTACCTAATTCCAAAGGAAGAAGCATACATCAATAGCATGCCAATGATAACCATTTCTAATTCACAGTTTTCCTTCCACATTGGATATTATAATCTCTTTTACAGATACTCAATTCAGTACAATCCTCAGACAAGTCCAGGCCTACAGCAATGGCAGATTACGATTTGTTTTCCTGAGCCAACTGGCCCTCCATCCGTGTTTATATTAGGGCATAGACCTTATATCTGAGAGGAAGTAATCTAAATCTTCTGAAATGCTCTCTTTATCTGTCAGCACTCAGGTATACACACAAATGAAAAACCTCAAATAATCACATATATCACAAAGTAATACATAGAACTGACAGTTCTGTAAAAATTGGTATTTAAACAACCTTCAAATAGGTATCTTGATGATTCCATAATATTTCTAGATCAGTATACACTGCTGAACTACCTGACGAGGTGATTTTTTTTTCTTGCCTTGTAAATACTTGATTATGCAAAATAAAAATAACAATTCCTTTAAGTGTAGACTCTCTACACAACCCTTTTAAAGAAATTTTAATACGTTTTGAAATATTTTAATACATAATTGGAAATGTCAAATCTAAAAAATTTTGGGAAAAAAACAACCACTTAAAAGTGTATAAAATTAAGAACAGTTCTAGGTACATGACTGACGTGGTTATCTTTAAAGTTAGGCTATTTTAAAATGCTTTTATTTCATATTACTAGATAACACAACTAATTACAATCTTAAGTTGCTTGGAGTTTTCTATGTTTCACTTAGATTTCAAAATCTCAAGAGATAAAAAATGACAGCAGAAGTTTATAGAAAACAAATTTTCTGGGAATGCCCAGGGGATGATAAAGATTCAGCCTAATTTCTCACACCTCCATCCACAGCTTAGTGTAATAAATACTGATGTTATGGATGATAGCATGAAATTACCAAAACTCAATCAATAAACACATATCGCTCATGAGTGCACCATACATACTAGGGGGAACATTTCAGTTTCCAGTAGGAAACAACTCCTGAACCTAACTGCTACAAACTCACAGAGCAGAAATTTGCAAACTCTTCTATCACAATGTCTACTACATTGCATTCAATTATGCATTTGTTTCCTCATTTTCCTCTTGCTTGAAAGTTCCTTGTATTTTAAAGTTTTTCCTCTACAGTTCCTAACATAGTGATAGATACTAAGAGTTTGGGAAACGCTAGTCATGTGCATGCCTGGATGAATGAAAAAATAAAAATGTTTAGACAGAGTTAAACTAAAAAAAAAATGCAGTTGACTAGAATATTCTCATCCTCCAAAGAAAGAGGTATTTCGTTAATCTATTCACCATTCACCTGGGAATATGTGATGTAATCATCTGGTTTCCATCATATTATTGGACTTTTTTTTTTTTTTTCCACAAAACCCTTACCACAGGATATTGTGCAACACAAAAAATGAACTATGGAGCTTTTTAAAATTTATTTTATTGTATTGGTCCTCTAAGTCATAGATATCATAAGCAAATTTTAATTCTGGATTAATGTTTTCCATGATTATAGCCACTTCAACATGACATGGATGATGTTTATATTTGCAAGTCTTCTAAATCTAAAGAATGTCCTTACACACCCTTAGCCTCTGCAGAGATAAAAGTATAATTCAGAGGCAATGAATAGGAGTGATAATTCACTTTTATGCATTATTATTTTATGTAACCCATTTGATATTTATAGATACCTACACATTGTCCAAGTAAATAAATAAAATATTTTTATTTACATATGTTTATACAATATGTAATTATATTTTGACAATTGTATTGTTGATACAATTTTGATAATGTATTGTTGACAATATACAATTGTTGTGGAAAATGCTGAAAGGTAAAAAAGAAAGGGGAAAAAAGTACACTTACAGTCTCATGGAAAAAGATACTCACTGACCCACATGGTAATTTTATTTTCACTTTCTTCTTCCTATAAAATTTTACAAGGTTTAAGTCATAACATAGTTCCTCACACTACAAATTTTTTTATAATCATTCATTTATTCCTTTAAAAAATATTTTCTAGCATCTACTATGTACCAGGCATTCTTAGTGGGCACTGGAGACACATTCTGTGAACAAAATGGAAACATTGCCTGATGCCACTAACCCTTCAGGACCTACAAAACCTAAAATAGGTAAGTAAGTTATACAGTTTATTAGAAAATGCCATAGGAGAAACTAAAGTGGGCAAAGTGATTAGGAAAGGAATATGAGTTTTAAATATGTAGTTAGAGAAGGTATAACTGAGAAGGCTTCTTTTGAATATAGCTTTGAAGGAAGTGATGGGATGAGTCCCAGAGAAATGTGGAAGTGAAAGAATAATTGTGAAGAAACAGAAGGGAGAGTCAGTGTGGCTGGAGTAAAGGGGGCTCGGTCAGTTATAGTGAGACTGTAATACAGTAAGACAAGATGACAGCAAGGGGGCCAGGTAGGAGGCTATCGAAATAAATCCAAATGAGAAATTATGTTGGCTTAAGCCAGGGAGGAAGCAGTAACAGCAAGGAAAATACTTAAATAGCCAGTAGAATTTGTTGACATGAAAACAGAGTGTAAGAGAATGAGCAGAGTGTGAGAGAATGAGCAGAATCATGCCAAGATTTTGTTCCAAAAAACTGGGAAGATGAAGCTTCCCTAATCGAATTAGGAAAAGTTAGAAAAGGAGCAGATTGGGGGGAAAGATCAGATCTTCAAGTTGAACTTACTGAATTGCCTATTAGGTATTAACACATATCCATGCAGATGAAAATATAATTTGAGAGAGAAGGAGGAAGTTCAAGGCTGCAAATTAAACTGTGGGAATCTTCAGCATGAAACAGGTGGAATTCTCCTACAAAAGCAAAACGGGTGGGGAAGAGATGTCCAGGGGCTGAGCCCAGCAGCCCTGCTCGTCCTTGTCAGGAGATGAAGATCACGGAAGAAAATACTAAGACACATGGCAAGGGAAAAAGGAGGGAAATCTGGTTCTTTTGGGAAAAAAGTGAAGGAGGAGGAGGATGTTATCAACTAAATCAAACACTATTCAAACATGGGTTAGACGAACCTTGAGAAATAAGCATAGGTTTTAGAGACATGGATGTCATTTAGAGCAGTGAGGATCATGGTTATGTTGAAGTTGCAGAGTTTAAAACCCAATTATAGGGAGTTAAAGAACATACGTGAGGAAAAGGAGACAACAAACACGATCTTTCTTCTTCCTTCCTTCCTTTCTTTCCTCTTTCTTTTCTTGGTACAGGTTTTGCTGTGAGGAAATGGAATGGAGTGAATTTTTTAGAAAATGTGAGTCAGAGGCTTTTTGTTTGCTTATATTCTTTTTTTTTAAATAAAACTTTTGACTAGGAGAAACATTAGCTTCTTATACTCTGATGGAAATACTCCAGTAAGGAGGGAAAAAATGACAATGCAGGAAAATGTGGAAACCACTACGTGGATTGGGTTTGAATAAACAGGAACGCACCTACTGCCCAAGGAACGAAACTGGTCTTTGACGACTGCAGGGACAGGCCATTTTTGCTGACAGAGGTGAGTACAGGAGGATATGATTGCTGGCAGATGTGTTGATATAGTAAAAGGAGCTTGCAGAGATTTTCTTCTGATTGCTCCTGATTTTTTTTTTTAGATGAAATTCGTGTAACATAAAATTAACCATTTTAAAGCGAAAAATCCAATGCCATTTGGTGCATTCACAATTTTGTGTAACCACCACCTCTATCTAGTCCCAAAATATTTTCATCGTTCCAAAAGGCAACTCCAAACCCATTGAGCAGTAGCTGCTATTCCTCACTGCCCTTAGCTCCTGAAAATTAACAACCTGTGTACTATCCCTATGGGTATATCTAGCTGGATACTTCATATAAGTGTATTTCTACAACATGTAACCATCTGTGCCTGGCTTCTTTCATTTAGGGTAATGTGTTTCAGGTTCATCCATGTTGTAACATAAATTAGTACTTCATTCCTTTTTATGGATCAATAATTGTTTGTGTATGTGTGCCTCAACTTATTTATCCATTCATTTATTGTTGGATGCTTCTGCCTTTTGGCTATTATTAATAATTTTGCTATGAACATGGGTGTACACATGTTTGTTTGAATACATGTTTTCTGTCCTTCTGTGTATATATGTAGGAATAGAAATGCTGGGCCATATATGATAATTTTGTATTTAACTTTTTAAAGACCTACCTGCTTTCCACAGCAGCTGTGGTTGTCTACCAGCAACATACAAGTGTCGCAATTTCTCCACATCTTTATCAACATTTATTATTTTCTATTTTTTTCTTATGGCCACACTGATGGGTGTGAAGTAATGCCTCATTGTAGTTTTGATTTGCATTTCCCTTATGACTAAAGACATTAAGCATCTTTTGATGTGCCTGTTGGCGATTTATATATCTTCTTTGGAGAAATGCCTATCAAGTTCTTTGATCATTTTACATTAAGTTGTCTTTGGTTTCTGAATTATAACAGTTCTTTACTGTTATAAATGATAGAACCTTATCAGATATATGAATAGTGAATATTTTCCCCCACTCTGTAGGTTGCTTTTTCACTTTCTGCATAATGTCCTTTGATGCACAGAAGTATTTAATTTTGAAGAAGTCCAATTTCCTTATTTTTTTTCTTTTGTTGTTCATGCTTTTGGTTTCATTTCTAAGAATTCACTGCCAAATTCAAGGCTCAGCAAATTTAAGACTGTCTTTTCTTTTAAAAGCTTTATTGTTTTAGTATTTTGGTTACTGATCCACTTTGAGTTAAACATTATATGTGGTGTGAGATAGTGGCCCATAAATATTCCCTCCCCATCTTTTCTTTTCCTTTTTTTCAGATTTCTAATACACATATTGGTATGTTAACAGTGTCCACAGATATCTTAAGCTTTGTTCATTTTTCTACATTCTTTTTTTTTTCCTTTATGCTCCTCAGACTGGATAATTTAAATTGATTTGTCTTCAAGGTGATGGATTCTTCTGCCTGCTCAAATACACTTATTGTTATTTTTTATTTTAGTTACCATACTCCTTAGCTTGGTGCTGTTTGGTTACTTTTATAATTTCAGTCTTTTTATTGGTATTCTTGATTTATTCATACATAATTTTCCTGGTTTCTTTCAGTTCCTTGCCAATAGTTTTCTTTAGTTCTTCCAGCATATTCAAAACTGTTGAATTGAAGTTTTTGTCTAGTAAGTCCAAAAATTGTGCTTCCTTAGGGACAGTTTATTTAATTTCTTCTGTGAATGGAGCACACTCTTGTTCCTTTACATGTTGTTTAATTTTGTTGTTGTTGAAAACTAGCTATTTTGAATATCATAATGTGGTAACTCTAGAAATCAGTATCTTGCCTCCATGGCTCCCAGGCTTGTTTTTGTTGCTTAATGTAGACTGTAGATGTTTGTTTACTGAATTTTCTGAGCTATTTTTGCAAAGTCTGTATTCTGTGTCATGTGTGTTTTCTGAAGTCTATAGTCCAATCTGTGTTCAGCTAGTATCTTAACAGATTTTCTTGAATGCCAGGAGCCAAAAGATGATAGATGATAGATGATGATAGATAGATGGATGGATGATAGGAGCCTGATTATCTACAACTCTGCTTTAACCTTCTCTTAATATTCACACTGAGCTTAGATGTCAGCCAAGAGTGAAAGCTCAGGGTATTCTTAGGATCAAAAGATAGATAGATATTAGATAGATAAGTAGGTGATAGATAGATGGATGATTGAGAGATGATAGATAGTAGATGATAGATAGATAGATAGATAGATAGATAGATAGATAGATAATAGGAGCCTAAATATCTACAACTCTGCCTTAGCCTTCTCTTTCTACTTATACTGAGCCTAGAGATTAGTCGAAGGTGAAAGTTTGGGGTATTCTTGGTCTTTTCTGTTCATGTGTCTTATCTGGGTATGTATGTGGCTTTCTAAATTCCTCAGTATGTAACATACACGAGTACTTTGGAATACCTTAATTTTTCAAAGAATTTCTCTTCCTCACCTTTTCTCCCAAGTTTTCAGGGCTCTGGTGGATGCCTCAACCACACCCTTTGTGCCTAGTTACTGGATATTTTTTGTGCACCTTACAAAATTATCATGGAATGTCCTTTGCTCTTCTGCCATGAGTGAGTTCTGACTTAAGATGAAACAAAGACAATACTTGTGTCAATACTTTAGGTAGACCTGTTAAAACAGACATGCACACTTATTTGCAAATAAGTTCTGCTCTTCTCCTTTCAGAACAAGGACCAGGGTCACCACATTGGGAACATAGACTGCCATCTTCAAGACCACCAGTGATCTTGGGAGGCAGTGGGGGAAAAGCATGAAAAAATGTCACAGAGTTTCGGTACCATTTTTAAGTTGCCCTTTTCTTGATTGAGAGTATGGTTGATGTTTTGCTGATGTTTGCTGTTTGCTCCATATTTCTCTGGAGGGATGTGTCCACGGAGCTGTCAACGTTGCCATTTCCCCAGCCATTTATCTGCTTCTTTTTTTTTTCCAGTTAGATATGAGTAATTTCTTCAGTTGAAAAAATATGTGAGATAAAGTTTTGGAGGTTTGGGGTCATGGTATCAAGCGTGAAGTGAAATCTTGAAGACCAAGAGAGTCAATATAATGGAAAGCAATACAATTGTCTGAAACCATTACAACCCTGTTAGGTTCACTGTCACATGTTTAGAGTGAAACTGATTAGTATAATATGTATTGTTCTTAAGTAACAGATCCCATGAGTGGTGTAGACAGATAAATTTGAGTCAGTATTGGGGTTTTGATAAAAAGAGTATGACGAAGCAAATGAGAGATAAGGAAGTTGATGTTGTTTCCAAGGAGGTAACTGTAATGAATGACTAATCATGGAGTTTAAGTTGGGCAAGGAAGAAAGTAAGAACATGAGAGCTCAGAAAGAAAAAGTAAAACGGTTGAGGATCAACGGATTTAATATTCCAGTGGGGCAGTAGGATTTGTGGGCTCAGGTTTCAAGAAATAACATGGTAGACTGAAGGGTAGTTGGAAAGTGTGATATTTGCAACAAGATTGTGGAGAGACTACAGTTATTCATAACACCATAACTTGTTATTTGGACAACAGACCACTGCCTATACAAACTATTTCAACTTCATCATGTATCACTCTTTCTCCCATCTGCTTACTGTGCTTCACCCACACTGGCCAATTATTGTCTTCTTTGAATTATATTGCATTCTTATCTCTGATAAGCGTGACCTTATTTTCTCCTCAACGTGGAGAACTCTGTGTCCAAATCTTTAAATAACTAGCTCAAAGAAGATCACACACAAGTTTTCTCTAACCATTCAACCTAAGGCTGTCTGTGGGAATTCACAGTACCTGGATAGACAAAATCTGACCTGTATATGCCTCCCTGGATGAGACTCATTAAAAACCAAAAGAGGAGTGCCCGGAACGCTGGGCCTCCTTTGAAGTTTCTTGGCTGAAAATGGTGAGATTCTTACTGCGGTTCAAAGTTCTCATCTAGGGAGTCAATATTTAAGTTTTGAAGAAAAACAGGCACCTGTGGTAGTCACATACTTCACGGACTCCTTACCTCCTCACCCTTATCACAGGCTGTCCCATATATTATTATCCTGACCATTAAAGTTACACTCTCCTCCTCACTTTGTGCTTGTGCCTGATGTATTGCTAAGACCCCAATAAAAGTGGGGACAAAGCTTGGCATGAGTCCTTTAGCCATCAGCACGTCTGGTTCCCAGGAATCTTCTTTCTCCTACCAAGGTGTCTGGAGTAATCTTTTCATTTGCTGTCTCTGGGTTTGACAGCCAAACCTGACAGCTGTCTCCACCCAATTCTCCTTATGTTTGTGTGTGCGTGTGTGTGCATACACATATGCAATGTATGCACACATATGTATGCACACACACACACGTAGTTTTTTCTTTTTTCTTTTTTTCTATGTCTTTCTGTTTTACTTTGTTTGAAACACTTATAATAATCAAAGTTTATCTGGGATATTTATTTTCTCCTGATTTTCTGTCTTTCTTTCTATAAACTTCTGTAAACGAAATGTTAGCCTCTGGTTAGCCAAAGACCTGTCTAGTTGAGTTTTACTGTGCAAGGTAAATAGATAGAAATGAATAAAAACATGAAAGAATGCAAATTTTAAAAAAATTACACTCTTAGCCACAGTGATGCAATATGCCTATTTATCACATCCTTGATAGTTTTCCATTTTTGTTTAAAAATTTGTTGCTAACTTAGTAGTAGTTAAATGCTATCATATTGTATTTACATTTAATATATTACTTATGTTTGCAAAATGTGAGCTATCACCAAAAATCCAGTTGCAGTCTGAATTACATGAAATGTTCTTTCATATATGCATACATACTTATTATATTTCATATATTCATACACTGAGAATTTAAGCTTATTGCATGATTCTTCCACAAATATTTTGTATTACCTATAGAATTGCTATCTTTCAGATGTGCTATAAGTTATATAATTGAGCTAATACCTAGGATACATTTGTAGTTTTTTTTTTTTTTCTTTAAAACAAGTATTATGTAATAGAATGGATGAATTCAAAACTTTTTTTCTTATAACAAGAAAATGTTTATTTAAAAAATACCATTTGGCTTATTGCCTTTTGATGCATTTGTTTTAGGGGGGAAAATCTTACAGTCATTATTCACAAGGATAGATGAGCTTGAAAGTAGGATTTTATTGCCTACTTGAACTTAATGGATTCTAGCACATAGAATGAAATAGAGTTTACACTGTGTCATTTACATTGGCATTAAATTGGTAAGACTCTCAGAACTCTCATCTGATGGCTTTGCTTGCCAATATAAAATATGATCTTTGGATTACAGCTGGCCTGTTACAGATCGTGCCTACATGGAAAATCAACCTTTCAAACTAATAAAATCTTGTGGTCTAGACCTTAATGTGTCATGTCAAACTGATAATGAGGGATCTGGAGTACCTTCTAGAAAATCCTTAGTTTTCATTCAGACTCGATCAATGTTGGGTCAGATTGTGTACTACTGAAAGTCATTTTACTTGCTTCTGATGCAGACTCTTATTCTGCTATAATATTAGTCAGATGATTGCATGATCATCAACTATATTTATATGAAAGTAAAATGTTTTTATCAATATGGAAATTATTTTACAGTGCCACTGTAATTATCAATGCCCACATATGACCACATAATGAAAAAACTTGTCCAACAAAAATTACAGAGTCAAAAATCTTAGAACTACAGGAATGTTTAGTGTAAGATCTCTAACACCATACCAAGTTCATGAAGTGATAGATCATTGTGAAGCAAACCAATTTGTCATCATAAAGTTATTTCAAAAACTTATTGAACATATTTAAAAGGTGATCCTAACACTATTGCCTTATATCAAACCCTCTTTATTTGATTTTATTTTATTTTGTTTTATTTTATTTTATTTTATTTTATTTTTGTGCTTCATGTTATTATAGAAATAGATTCTTTCAAGAGGAAATTCTATATGTAACTCAAGAAAGCCTTTTCAAAAGAAAGTGTTCATGAGTTTGGGTGAAGAATGATAACAATAGGTTTATAATGAATAAAAGATAAGAAGCTATACAAGATATGAGAGTGTGTTGAAGGAACCACAGGTTTCAAATGAATGGATTGAGAAAGGTTTAGTACATAGCACATTATGTAAAATGATCAAAATTCAATAAAGTCATAAGTATTGAGGAGTCCTTGTCAATACAAAGATAAATTCAATGTGCTTTTTTTTTTTTTTCCAGAACTCAGTCTAGTAGGAAACAAAGGAATGTGACTATACAATTAAAAGGCAATGTTGTAATTCTGGTATAAGATGGCAGACTGGTCACTTGAAAGCATTTACTCTATGTCCTGAGTCCACATTCAAATGATAGGTATCAAACATGATAGTTTTAAAGTATAAGTAGTTTATTCTGAGGACAATGGGAAACACCATCAGATGAAATACATCTACAAAATTTGGGGAGGAAAGAGAAGCAATATGGTTTTATAACAAACTTAACAGACAGAATGCATATGTTACTATTATGGAAATATCAGTTATCTTATTTGCATACCTTTATACATTCATTGTTTATACTTTCAATTGCTCTAATAAATCTGCCAGTAAGTAACAACTATTGTTCCAAACATCCAAACCTGATTTAGCTAGTCTTTTTAAAGTTTTCCTGTAGATCTCCTTCTCATTGTCTTCTTTCTCCTTCTAACACCCATATCACTGAAAATAAATTGGTAAACAACCCAAAGACTGGCAGAACAGACATGCCATAGCTAAATGTAGAGAAGAGTCCACATGGAAGTGGTTAGGAAGGGTAGAGTTGCAGTCTGGGGGAGACAAACTGACCTATGGGACTATCTGAAGGAAGGAGAGATGCTGCAGTCAAGGAGAAGGGGAAGGAGCATATCCCACCATTGGCACCCAAAGCAGGGGGGACCCACACAAGAAAGAGAATCCCCCTGATATTTGACTTTGAAAACTACAAAGCCTTAACTGTATGAATTCTTACAATCAGTGGGGCTTAACACCTGAAACTTTAACAATCAATGGGTTTGGCTCTGGAAGAGCTAGACAGTGATAGGAGAGTGATTTCCCACACTTAAAGAGACAACATAATAAATGCCTGCATAAATAGGAATGAGCATGTGTTAGAGGATCAGGGCTCTTTGGCAGATTACTCCAAGAACAAAAGAGCTAGCAGGTGCCGTTCCTGAACCCTCTTCCCCCCACCAGCCTAGATACACAGACTCCTATAGGAACCACTACAAAATGAACACTCTCCACTAGCTTGCTGATAGTATACCCCAAGTCTACATTCTCCTTTGGACCTGGCCTAGGCAGGGGTTCATCCAAAGAGGCACCACAAGCATGGCTGTGTGCAAGCAGCCCCAATAAGGGGTAGCACCACCCCAATATGACTCCAGCCCTGGGGAGAGGGAAGAAACCACACACACCAGTTTGACTGTGTCTCCACCTGTGGGCTAGAGCAGACATCTGGACTGACTGTAGGACTTGCCCACAAATGATAGCTTCTCAGGGAACAATACAGGAAGAGACCTGCAGTTCAGTCCTACTGAAACTCTGTAAAATGCTGGTCTGACCCAACTCAAGCCCAGAGTGTCCCTGACTGGCCCACTAACAACACAGGGACCAACCCCTGCCCACAACAGGCAAACACAGCCATTCCAGATGACTGTACTAAAGGCAAACACAGCTCAGTCAGAAGAGTAGGGTGCATGGAACACACATAGGATGTACCCCTGAAAAGCCAGTTTCTGGTGAACAGAGAACATTGCACTACAGGGCACCACAGGACCTCTTCTTTATAAGACCACTACTTTCAAGAGCAGGAGATGTAGCTGAATTTCCTAACACATAGAAACAGACACAGAGAGTTAGACAAAATGAGGAAGCAAAGGAATATATCCCAAATGAAAGAACAACAAAATCCCAGCAAGAGAGCTAAATGAAACAGAGATAATATGCCTGAGAATTTAAAGTAATGGTCATATAGGTACAGATTGGACTTGAGAAAAGAGTGGAGGATCTCAATGACCCTCAACAGAGACAAAACAAAACAAAACAAATGATCAGAGATGAAAGATATAAAAACTGATATTAAAAATACTCTATAGAGGGAATAAATAATAGGTTAGAGGAAGCAGAAGAGTAGATCAGTGACCAGAAGGACAGAGAAATGGAAAGCAATCAAGCTGAGCAGGAGAAATAAAAAGAATAATGAAAAATGAAAATAGACTAAGGGAATTCCGTAACATTATCAAGCATAATGACATTCACACTACAGGGATCCCAGAAAGAGAAGAGAGAAAAAAGGGGGCAGAAAATGTATTTGAAAAAAAAAAATACTAGCTGAAAATGTCCCTAATCTGGGGAAGGAAATGGAAATCCAGATCCAAGAGGCAGAGATTCCCCCAACATAATCAACACAAGGAGGTCCACACTGAGACACATAGTAATTAATATGACCAAAAGTAGTGATAAAGAGAGAATTTTAAAAGCCAGGAAGAGGAAAAACAACAACAACAACAACAACAACAAAAACCAGTTATATACTGGGGAAACTCCATAAAACTATCAGTTAATTTTTCAGCAGAAACTTTACAGGCAAGAAGAAAGTGGCATGATGTATTCAAAGTGCTAAAAAAAAAAAAGAATGTGCAAAAGAATTTAAAAAAAAAAGAATATGCAGCAAGGCTATCATTTAAAATAGGAGACATAAAGAGTTAACCAGATGAACAAAAATTAAAAGAATTCATCATCACTAACCCAACCCAACAAGAAATGTTAAAGGGATTCCTTGAGTGGAAAAGAAAGAGCATAAGCAGGATTAAGAAAAGTAGGGAGTGCAAAAGCAATATAATTAAGTATACCTATAAAAATCAATCAAGGGATTCACAAAATAAAAAGATGGGAAATATGACTCTATATACCTAAAACATTGGGGGAGATGAGTAAAAATTTAGTGCTTTTAGAAGTTTCAAATTTAAGCAAACATCAACTTAATATAGACTGCTATATGCATAAGATATTGTATATAACCTAATGGTAACCACATCATATATATGTGTGTGTGTATTTACACACACACAATGTACACACACATGATGGAATATTACTCAGACACAGCAAATGAAATCTTGCCATTTATGACAACATAGATGGATTCAGAGGGCATAAGGCTAAGTTAAATAGTTCAGAGAAAGGCAAATACCATACGATATCACTCACATGTGGAATTTAAGAGACCAAAGGAACAAAGACAAGAGAGACCAAAAAACAGACTCTTAGGTATAGAAAACAAACTGATGGTTACCAGAGGGGAGGTGGGTGGAAAGATGGGTGAAATAGGTAAAGAGGATTAAGAGTACACTAATAGTGATGAACACTAAGTAATCTACATAATTACTGAAACCCTCTATTAATACACATAACAATGTGTCTTAATTATACTAGAACTAAAATTAAAAAGCAAATGTTTCCCATTAAAAAATTAAAAATTAACTTTTTGAAAAATAAGTGGGATGATTAATTTCTTTGAAAACATGATGATGTGGTAAAATGAAAACAGAAAAATTAATTCAGCCATGACTATTATAATATTCTGTTTGAGTTCTACATAGTTCTGATATTTTCTCTATAGTGAAGGAAATATAATATACTATTTTAGTGTTCACTAAAAAATATGTAGATTGAATCAATTTATATGAGTTATAAGGTTTAACACTGAAGAAATGATGGAATGTAAGTCTGGTCAACAGAGACAAAATACAAGTTGTAGGTATAAATTAGAGAAGTTGAGAGATACAGTTGATTAAGGAGAATGAAGAAGACATATAGGAGCACTGGTGTCATCTCATAAAACTGGAAGATATATGGTATACGGTTGGTGGAATGAAATACTGTTGTAGTAGGTTATTTGAATTTCCTGGGGAAATCAGTGTAGCTGCTAAGAGTAGTGTTATAAATAGTTGTCTAAAGCAGTACTTCCAGGTAGCACTTTCTCACCCTCAATAGTGTACGGAGTGAAACAATACACAATGTGATACTTTGGTTATAAATAAGCTCAAATAAATAGGTGAAAAAATGGCAAAAAGTTTGATATAAACATTATTGGTCATAGGAGAGATTTATGCACCAGAAAACTGACATCAAAAGCATGGAGAGCATACAGAATGTAATTTTGGGGATGGAATCTCTTTATTTCATTATAAAATATAATTTTTGCATTCTTTTACTATTTTTAATAACTTTTTTTGCTACTTCAGTTTTCCTCCACTATAATTTTTAGTTTGATAAAAAACGTCTTAATGTAATTATTAAGGATATGAAGCAAATAGAACTCTCAGATACTGTCAATAGAATTATAAAATGGTACAGTAAGTTTGGAAAATGTTTGTTTAGTTTCTGCGAAAGGGGGATGTAAATAGATGTTATTCTCCAGACATTCCATTCCTAGATATAGAAAAGACCTTAAATAATACGGGACATGGACAAAAACACTTATGGGAACAATTTTTAATAGCCCAGAACTTGAAGAACCAAAAGTCCATCAACTTTAGAATAGAAAATAAATTGAGATTTATCCATTTTATCAAATGCCATCAGGCAAGAAAAGGATCAGGCTAGAACTACAGTTAACAGTATGGATGAAGATGGAAAACAAATTGTTGAATGCAAAAAGCTAGACACAAAAGATGACATAATTTATTATTCCATTTCATAGTTCAAATAGGTAAAACTAATAGTGTTAAACATCAGGGATATGGTTACATTCAGGGAGAAGGTAATAATGACTGGAAAGGGACCAAAATGGTGGATCTCTTGCAGTGTTGATAGTATTTTATTTCTTTATTTAGATAGAATTTACATGGATCTTTTTATGATGTGATAACCATACATTGGTGATTTGTATGTGTTAAATTTCAATAAGGTATTTATCAAAAATATAGTGATTTATACATAGAAGGATGAACAGACTTTTGAAACAGAATAATAAATAGCTGACAGAAGAATGAAAGAATGAAGAGTAGAAGTGTTCAAGGGGAACAAGAGAATAAATGAGAAATCAAATAGAGGGAATCATCTTTTTTTTTTTTAAGATTTTATTATTTATTTATTTAACAGAGAGATAGGGAAAGAGCACAAGTAGACAGAGCAGCAGGCAGAGGAAGGAGAAGCAGGCTCTCCACTGAGCAGTGAGCACAATGTGGGGCTCGATCTCAGGACCCTGGGATCCTGACCTGAGCCAAAGGCAGATGCTTAACCAAATGAGCAACCCAGGAGCCCCTGGAGGGAATCATCTTTAAAGAGAGGTCATTGAGAAGAAATTACTTTTAAAGTTCAGCAGGGTATCAGTAGTTAAATTCTGATCAGAAAACAGATGGTCTGCAAAACAACTTTAAAATGTATCTTAACTGGGAATCAAAGTATTCAATAGTTTGATATGTTTTATTTTTTAATTTAATTCTATTTTATTTTAGGGCACCTGGGTGATTCAGTCACTTAAACGCCTGGCTTCAGCTCAGGTCGTGATCTCAGGGTCCTGGGATCAATCCCTGTGTTGGGCTCCCTGCTCAGTGTGGAGCCTCCTTCTCTCTCTCCCTCTGTCCCTCTCCCACACTCATGCTCCTTCTCTCTCTTTCTCGAGTGAATAAATAAAATCTTTTTAAAATTTTTTATTTTGGGCTACAAAGAAAAACCAGAGACTTGGGCCTTCAAACTCTCCTGCAGTGTATCATCCCTAGCCTGAAATGTATTACTGTCAAATCACAGTTAGTGTTCTTCACGATTAGCCTTTCAATGGGTCAGAAGTCTGTGGGGAATGAAGTTGCCAGAGTTCAGGGGCTCCATTTTTCACTCGCCTAATGAGGTGAATGATAGACTCTGAAAGAGACCAGTCGACTGATTTCTTGGCAAGCAGCCATTACGAACTCCTCATTAGAGTATCTCTCTCAGGCTTTCCTAAAGTCAGATGATTTGAATTTTCAGTCTGACCACTGACAAGTAATCTAGTCATGGTTTGCTCAAAACTAATGTGTCTCTATTTCTCTTCCTGGTGGATTACTATAATTATGAGGTACAGATGTTTATATTTTCTAAAAATAGCAGTTTTCTCCCAGGTAAATTTAATATGCAATATTTGTATCAGCAAAATAAAGACCCAAGAGCATTATCTTTGCAGATCTTTTCTGAATTTTTGGACACTAGAAAAGAAATCCCATGGCAAGGAAAGTGAACTGAGATACCGGAAAGGTATAATTCTTACCTCCTCTTAATTAGTAGTGTTTAGCGTATTTATTTCCTGCACGGTGCTGCAATCCTATTCTGTCTGACAAGTGAGATTTAAAGATTCATAAAGGATTATTTTAGTGAGCATTTCTTATAGAGCTGATGTGGTATATTAAGACTTTAATCATTTAAAGCCATTCAGCCGGGGTGCCTGGGTGGCTCAGGGGGTTAAAGCCTCTGCCTTCAGCTCAGGTCATGATCCCAGGATCCTGGGATTGAGCCCCGCATCTCGGGCTCTCTGCTCAGCGAGGAGCCTGCTTCCCCCTCTCTCTGTCTCTGCCCGCCCCTCTGCCCACTTGTAATCTATCAAATAAATAAATAAAATCTTAAAATAAAATAAAATAAAGCCATCTAGCCAATGCCTTCTTACTTCTGATTAAATCTTATGACCAAAAAATCTTTTAAATTCATGTCCTAACAATAGCAAAATAATTTTTAATGTAATATCTTTAAAAAAAAAAAAGACTTATTTGTTTATTTACTTGAGAGAGAGAGAGCATGAACAGGGGGAATGGCAGAGGGAGAAAGAGAAGCAGGCTTCCCAATGAGCAGGAAGCTTGATGTGGGGCTAGAACCCAGGACCCTGAGATTATGACCTGAGCCAAAGGTAAATGCTTAAGCAACTGAGCCACCCATGCCCCAGTTAATCTAAACTCTTATTTTTCTGACAGAACGGTTTCTTTTAACAATTCTCCCCTCCCACCCCACCCCCCCGCAAATGGTCAAGACAGTGAGGAGGAGGGAGGTCGAGATGCATTTACCCAAGGTATGGATGTTTTCAGTTTACTGGCCTGGTTCCTCTATATCTACTTCCTTGTTCCTGAGAGAATGGATGATTTCTGATTGATTGATTGATTGATTTTAGTACTATCTCCTTTCTCAATGCAGTTTTACTCTGGTTGGAACCAATTCTTCCCCAGGATTCACCAGGCCTGTGGTAACTTCTCCTAGAAGTTTTAATGAAGTTTGACCTTCTCTTTTATTTTCTGTACTAAACTATTTTGTAGTGCTGCTAGAGGCAGTTTAATAACAGGTAAGTTTCACCCCTAGGCTGATTGTATTTCAGTAGAGGTTGAAGTGATCTCTGTATGTCAGGTTGTTAAATCTGTAAAAAGCTATGTGATCTTTCAAAATGAAAGTCAGTACATCAAGGCAATATAGTTCTCCTTTTTCTTTTTATGGACCTTTTTAAATCTTTCTTCAGGATGGCTCTGAAATACCAACAACGACTGCTTTTTTCCCCTCACTCACGTGTGGTCATCAAATATGCAAATATAAAAATTGTCAAAATAAAATATTCTTGTCTAAGCTTTGCAACCTTTCTAAGGAACTTCATAATTTAGTGCCTCCATATGGACCTCTGGGGGATTATTAAACTGTGATTTCAGTACTTTAATATATATTCAGTTAGCAATGTTCTTCAGGTCTTATTTTAACTTGTTTCTTCAACATTCACCACAATTGAAGGTACTTTTATATGCTAGCAGGTATATGTATATATATACATATATATATATGCTTATATATATATGCAGATTATATGTTAGCTGTTAATATATGCAGATTATGTATGTTAGCATATATATATATATATATAGCAGCTTTATATATTTGTGTCTATGTGTACATATATAATACCCGGACTCTTTTCTTAAATCTGAATCACTTCAGACTTCCTTCTTCCCTCAGAAACCTACTTAATATAATAGCACTTCAAGAAAATTTGTACTTATTTGGTTATATTTTATATTTAAATGCATAATATCATTTTGCTCAATGATATTAAATACAAATTATATGCCTACTATGTAATCAGTTAAAAATGGAAAAAAATGAATTATAAAATTACCTTGGAATGCACAGTTTCAGTTTTATTAGATCGTGTTTCTATTTTTTTTTAAAGATTTTATTTATTTATTTGATAGAGAGAGAGATCACAAGTAGGCAGAGAGGCAGGCAGAGAGAGAGGGGGAAACAGGCTCCCCAGTGAGCAGAGAGCCCAATGCAGGGCTTGATCCCAGGCTCCTGGGATCATGACCTGAGCTGAAGGCAGAGGCTTAACCCACTGAGCCACCCAGATGCCCCTAGATTGTGTCTCTATTTTTTAATTCCACCATTCCTGGAATGTCTGAGATCACAATACCATTATATTATATATTTGATAAGGTCTCTGATTCCTAAAGCTTATGAATACCAACTGATTGTCTGACTTTGTAAGTTAGAATTCTGTACTTCAGAATACTTTAAAAACTTCCCATGATATTAAAACTTATATCTGGTTCCAGACTGCAGGGCTCTTTTACCATATCACAGATTAGTTCTTAATTATCTTATAACTGAATTATTGCAGTAGTCCCTTAAAATATTTTTCTAATTCTATTCTTTGTGTACTGGTGCAATGGACAACATTAGGTTGGTGGGCCAGATTGCATTATTCTGAGAACTTCCTCCCTCACCCACAGGGCTGGACCCTAAGGAGCCATGCTTATGCTCAATAGCCCTGTCCATGGTGTGGCAGTGGACACATGACAAGATTGGCCGATCAGATTTTCTTTTCCCAGCATTTTGATCATTAAGTGTAGAAACTGGGTACCTCAAAAATTTTAATGACAATATATTAGAAAGTCATACCCATTAACACTTACAGTTGGGTTCTTCAAAAATATCTTAATTTCTGTACTTCCCAAGGGTTAGTTTTTTCACATCATCCTTTGAGCACATAAGATACCCCAATAGTTGGCTGATGTATCTTTTTGCTTGAACTAATGGGTTAATTTCTGACATATATAATAGATAAAATAAAATAAAAATAAAAATACTGGACTTAAATGTATTCTTCCTGATATTGCCATCAATGTGATATACTTGAGATAGTATTTCTCAACCAAGACTGCACTTCAAATATGTTTGGATAACTTTTTTTCAAAGTAGTACACCTTGATTCTATCTTTAGAGATTCTGATTAAGTAGGTGAAGAGTGAGATACAGTTATTCTAATGTCCACCTGAGGCTACCAACCACAACCTAAAATATAATTCTGATCATGTCACTCATTTCTTGTGGCTGATTTCAATAATGGACACAAATTTTTGCAATCCCTCCCTTCCAGAGATGGATTTACTTTCCCACCTCCAAACCTATATCTTGTGTGTCATTGAGATTTATTTTGACCAAGATATGACAGTGTGCCAATCTACGTACATCATATACAGTGGTCAACAACTAATTTCTTCAACATGATGTAAAATGAAGATTACTCATTATTTGCCTTCTAATTTTTTCTTTAACTTTATTGCTCAAATTGCTTGATTCATACTATATTTCCTAGTAATATCAGATTGCTTGTAATGAAGCATGGTGTCTATACCTTATGTTGTTTCTTTTAAACTTTCCTTCCAACATTATTTAGAGTAGCTAAATGTTATACGTTCTTTAGATTCCTTGTTATTTCATTCAGAATGTTTTCTTTGAAACAGATCACCACGTTCCTTATCGGTTCTCACATATTTGTCTATTTCTATGTTAACATAATTCATTGTATTATAATTATTTTTGAGGGTTTGATATCTCCAATGAGATTTTAGCTTCGGGGCTGTATTCATTAATCTCTGTGCCTGGCACAAAGTAAATTATAATAATTGTTTGTGAAATCAAGCTATTATGCAATTTGGTAATCTGTAACATAGTAAAGACTGAGGGGAAATGAAGGAATATATTTATAGTTAACTGAGCCACTGCTATAATCTGGGAAGTATCATGGGAATTTTGCATTATACACATGTATAATGAATATCAAGCATTATTTATATGCTGTATGGCAGAACTACCTAGCTTGTATTTCCTCTACATGTTTGTCATACACATAAACTATTATTTCCCAGAGCTCTGCTGACTGGTAGCCTAGTGGCTCAGTGCATCTCATTGGCCAAGGCATAAGGTATATTCGGTTAATAAACCAAGAGGCCAGCAGAAGTGAAGCACTGAATAGTTCTCTGTCTTACCAGAGCCCTAGAAAAGTTAGCTTTCTCTAGCTACTTGAATCCCAGGAGACTTCATCAAGGGCCTACATGCTATCCTCAGAAGGATGATGAAAGTTACCTTGAATTTGGAATGGATGGCAAAAAAACCCCAAACCATTTATTGATGATCATATTTCAACTACCTATTTAAGTGAAGATAATAGTTCCTCTATATTTGTCATCCACACCAATAAATGAGACCTTATTAAATTCTGCAAGTACCAATTAGAAGTGTACTAAACTCTTTTTGGCTTATTTTATGACTGCTGCTACTACCACCACTGGAACAATAATAAATGATAAAGCTGGGATAAAAGCTAACCTGGAAAACATGCTGAGAAAAAAAGCTTTATGCAAGGGCTACTCCAGGCATGGTGTGTGTGGGTTAAAACATTTTTTTGGGCGCCTGGGTGGCTCAGTGGGTTAAAGCCTCTGCTTTCAGCTCAGGTCATGATCCCAGAGTCCTGGGTTCGAGCCCCGCATCGGGCTCTCTGCACAGCAGGGAGCCTGCTTCCCCTCCTCTCTCTCTCTCTGCCTGCCTCTCTGCCTACTTGTGATCTCTGTCTCTCAAATAAATAAATAAAATCTTAAAAAAAACAAAAACAAAACAATTTTTTTAAAAGATTTTATTTATTTATTTGACAGAGAGCATCAGTGAGAGAGGGAACACAAGCAGGGGAATTGGGAGAGGGAGAAACAGGCTTCCCCGCCCAGCAGGGAGCAGGGAGCCCGACATGAGGCTCTATCCTAGGAGGCTGGGATCATGACCCAAGCCGAAGGCAGACTCTTAACGACTAAGTCACCCAGGTGCCCCTGAGTTAAAACATTTTTAATAATCCATTTCTAACAACAATATTGGTGAAATAGAGGAAATGGTTTAAAATATGAAATTCATTGATTTATTTTTCAAAGTCTATTTCTCATATACCCTGTTATAAATTCTGAAAGTATAAAATTCCCGAGAAAGGTAGTTCAGATAAACATATTGGCACCAATTACTTAAAAAATAAATATTCATTCACTTTCTAGGGCTGATATATGGACAAGACATCAAACTGGTTCAAGGGCAATATTAAAATTAATCTTATAAATGTATGGTTCTATAAATTACAATTCTATAAACATTTAATAAAAGCTCACCATTAAAATATTATTTTATCCATAATGCATGTTGTTTTTTACTCAGCTGCTATGGTAAATAACAAAATCTTATATTCTTTGAGGGATGAAAACTTGAAAGTATTTTTCTTAAGAAATTGATTGTTAATTTTAAGCTATATGTATTTCCTCAGTGGTTATTTTGAAGATGTTACAATCTCCTTTCTGAATTAAATGCTGTTATTAAATGTTTTGAATCTAAATGCTCCTGTTTGCTTTAGCATATTATAAAATCACCTTCTCTATGCAACAGTTGTCTTCCCATGGGCGTCAGCCTTTTGTTTTTTGCCAGCCAATGAGTATTTAATAATCTGTAATGTACTAAATCTTGTTTTCTCCAATTCTGAAATTAAAACAAAAATGAATGGAAGTAACATTTTAATCCTACCTTTATAAAGATTATGTAAGTTAATTCTATAACTCAATACTTGAATTGCCTAATTAACAACAATCTAAATACATGTATTTACCAAATTATAACTGGTAATATGAACTGTTTATATACATCAATGAAATTGATATAGGTATAATTTTTGGCTTTTAGGATGAAATATCATCAATTCTGACAATGGTTTAAAGTAACTTTAAATTTGTTTTTTCAAGTATAATCTTTTAGTTTTTAATGGAAGAGTTTCAAGTATGTGATGGGTTCTGTTTGTTACAGTAAAATCATTAGTGTATTAATTTGTAGATACAGAGATGTATCTTTTGAAAAGAAAACCTTTTCAATGTTTTGATAACTCATAAAAACCTAACTAAATATGCAACCATCCTTTGGAGAGAATCTAATTCACAATTCATGAACAATCTTTGTTGGCCAAGATCTCTATATCTCCTCCCTCTCTTATTGCACACAGAAGGTCATGGGTCCTATTTTTCAAACGAAAGGCACTAATGATCAAAATAACTGTCTAATAGCCAGGAAGTTTGGAAATATGTAGCTATTTCCTTTTGAAAGCAAATATTTGCAACTTGCCTAAAAATAATTAATACTTTCTAAATTGCTTTTAAAGTCCATATACGTGATTTTTTTTAAAGTCTGTATACATTATTTAAATCATCGGACTTCACGAATATATAATCATGAACTTGCTTATAAATTTATTTGTAAGACACTAGAAGAGGATCCTACAAAAGTTTAACTGACTTTCAGGAAGCTTGGAAGGGAATCTTGTTGGTCAACGAACTAAACCATAGGCAGATCTTAGGGGGAAAGAGACAAGGGCTTGGAGAACATATTTTGCAGGAGGGTAAACAAGATGATGAATATGCCACTTATCTAATGAAAATAGACCTATGTGTGAAAATGCAAGCAAATAATAAATGGGACCAGGATTCAAGCACTGACTCCACAGCTAACTGGCTGTGTAATCTGGAGTATGTATTTCATGGTTCTGAATCTCAGTTTCCTGATACCTTCTATGTAAAATGAAGGAGTAGTACTCAACTTACATCTCTAAACTGCTTTCTAACATTAATATTGTCAGATCTGTAAGACAAATATCAGTTCTTACTATATAATCTCTGAAATTTTCTACATTTCTATTTGAGATTTATTGGCTATCCTTTTTGTTAACTTATCTGAACAGATTCATAATTATAGTGATTACGTGTTAAATTCATATTTCAACTAAACACCGTGAGAACATTTTAAACCCCCTTCCTAGTTTTATCAAAAAGAAAGATACCATCAAATCTTCATGTCATGAGTCTTTTGATAAATAAAAAATCTGTGATATCTCTGTAAAAAGCCTTCTTATGTTGCATGTTCTCCAGTATGCTTCTCTCTCTTTAGATTCCAGACTCAAGTTATCTGGTCTCAGGAGTATTGAAAAGGAGCCTAGTGGGAGAACCATATTATTGTTCATCTGAACTCATCATCTCCCTTCTATGCTCCACTTACACTTATTCCCCATCTTCTCTCCATCTCCCCCCATCCCTTCTAGTGTCTGTGCTATTTCTATTCCTTGACTGGATTTAGAGGGAAACAAATCAGAGACAATATAGCTTGAATACCCAAACTAATGAGATGAAAAGAAAATGCTAATTGTTGAAATCAATGAGCTGGGATTTTTTTATATGAAATAAAAATTTAATTTCCTAAGATTTCCATTCTCAGTGAAGATAGGTTTCAAACTAGCCAATATCAGGCCTACCCTTTTTTTAAAAAAACATATTTGTAAATAGATGGATAATGATTATTCATTTTTTATTATACTGTGATTCTATATCCCCTGTAGAATTCAATGTCTGTTGAGGCTGGATTTTATTTTAATTGATTATTTAGTTAGTGAATTGTTTATTAATGATAACACAGCTTCCAACAAAGTACACTGCTCTTGTATTCCTTCTGGGATTCCAATATTTTATTTTTTAATCAATGGATTCTGGGTTAAGAAATGCAAGGCCTTGAAAAACTTTGTACAGAGAATAAATGCGATTATGGTGACTTGGCATAGCTAAACTTCTTTGTGGGGAAGACATGAACAGAAACAAATACTTGTAGTACAAAGTTCTAAGTGCTCTAAGGGGTGTGGGTCAGAAAAAGAGTGCTGGAAGGGAGAGGCCTTCACAACACGGTTGATATTTGGCTGAGTCTCAAAGCATGATATTATCAAGTATTCTTTAGGATGATATGTAGAGAAGGACATTCCAAGAAAAAAAAAGGAAATAGAAATAACTAAAGGCACAATCATATCAAGAACATGATACGTGGGTGGCTCAGTGGGTTAAAGCCTCTGCCTTCGGCTCAGGTCATGATCCCAGGGTCCTGGGATCAAGCCCCGCATCGGGCTCTCTGCTCCGCGGAGATCCTGCTTCCTCCTCTCTCTGCCTGCCTTCCTGCCTACTTGTGATCTCTCTCTCTGTCAAATAAATAAATAAAATCTTAAAAAAAAAAAGAACATGATACGTTAGGACACTGTTATTTTGGCTATGTTGAAAATAATGCATTTAAACAGCTAGAGGTAAATGTAGCTGGGATGGGAATATGAAGGGCCTAAGCTATCACACTGAGAAATTTGGACTTGATCCAGACATCTGAAAGCCGTTGGATGCTTTTAAGATGAGTTGCTATATAATTTAATCTTTACTTTTAGAAACAAAACTCTGTGAGTATGGAAAATGGACTGATAGAAGAAGAGAATAGAGAGGAGTCTAGTCAGCTATAAAGTGGTGATAGTAATACCAGGTGAGAGATGATGATAGTCTTAGGTGGTGGTGAGAAGAGGAATGATTAGGGAGGCATTTTACAAATTGGGATTTAGAAACTAGCTCACTTCAGTGCTGAGAAGTTGTGGATTTTGTAATTTAATATTACCTAGAATTTTGAGTTTTGCTATGATACATGGATGCCACTGCCTGGTGTCAGTAAAAAGGAAGGAAGGGAAGGTCAGAACTCTAACCAAGGTTTTCATATACTCATCTCCATAATGAAGATTAATATTTGCTATTTAGGTCAGCACATAGTTCTGTTTTTATAATTGAACTATAGCTATAGCTTTAATTCACTAATGTATGATGATTTCTCTCTATTTTCCAATATAACTTGTCATTACAGGCATGTGTATGCTGAATAAGGCTAGCATGTCAAGTGGTAGGGAGGGAGGAACTAGGTTTCTGTGTCTTAGTATGGTGGGTCTAGAATAGAGACTTGTATTCTTTATAAATTTTTTAGTATTTTATTTATTTATTTGTCAGAGAAAGAGGGACAGAGAGAGTATGAGCAGGAGAGGGGCAGAGGGAGAAGCAGTCTTCTCACTGAACAGCCAGCCCAATGTGGGGCTTGGTCCCAGGACTCTGGGATCATGATCTGTGCTGAAGGCACTGATTAACCGACTGAGCCACCCAGGTGTCCCTGAACTCTTTATTCTTAAGGACTGAATATGGGAGCATTTTCAAGTCCTGTTAGGCATTATTGGAGAGTAAAGAATAGCATTTCTGTCTTTTAAAAAGAGTGTTTTCTTTGATTTCTAAGGACAGCCATATGTGCTTCAAGTGTCACAGTTCATTAACAGAAACTCAATCCCTGGGATAGGAGAAACATGGTTTATGCTTGAAAAGATTCTTTTCAGTAATATTTCCAAAAGAAAAGGAAAAGGAAAAGGAGGTGGAGAGGGAGAAAATTGAAAAGGAAAAGGTGAGGGAGGGCAAGAGAAAGAAGTACTGATTGGGGACAAGGAGCTAAATAGAAGCTGTCATTTGGACATGTTAACCATGTGGAATGGAGAATAATTATTATTCAGTAATTTTTACAAGCAGGGTGCCTGGGTGGCTCAGTCAGCTAGGCATCCACCTTTGGCTCAGGTCATGATCTCAGGGTCTTAGGATCGAGCCCTACATCAGGCTCCCTGCTCCATGGGAAGCCTGTTTCTCCATCTCCCTTCTGCTTGTGCTATCTCTCTCTCACTCTATCTCTCTCTCTCAAATAAATAAATAAAATATTCAAAAATAATAATAATTTTTTTAAAAGATTTTATTTATTAATTTGTCAGAGAGAGAGAGAGAGTGAGCACTGGCAGATGGAGGCAGAGGGAGAAGCAGGCTCCCTGCCGAGCAAGGAGCCCAATGTGGGACTCGATCCCAGGATGCTGGGATCATGACCTGAGCTGAAGGCAGCTGTTTAACCAACTGAGCCACCCAGGCGTCCCAATAATAATAATTTTTTATAAGAAATAGTGACCATGTTAGAATTAGAAGAAGAAATTTAAGGAGTGCCTGAATGGCTCAGTTGGTTAAGGGGCCTACTTGATTTCGGTTGAGGTCATGATCTTGAGGTTGTGAGATCCAGCTTCCCCTCAGAAGCCTCATATTGGGCTTCACATAGAGTACACTGCAGATTCTCTCTCCCTCCACCTTCCCCCACCAGCCTCCCATTCTTTTCCCCACTCATGTGTTCTTTCTTTGTCTCTAAAATAAATAAATAAAATCTTAAAAAAAATGAACGGGAGAAATTCCAAAATTCTAATTACTAATTTAAAATGAATAAATGCAAACACATTTTAACATACATCACAAATTTTTATTATAAAAAACTATTTTTCAAAATAAAAAAATTAGTGGAATAAAAGTGTAATTGTTAAACAGGGTTCTTTCTATCTACTCAATTTTCTCATACATCATTCAAGCTGTACTTTTGTATCTGGCTCCATTTGAGCATCTACTTTAGCTCGGTAATTTTTGAAGAGTAAGTTTAATTCAGTAGATTTTGAAAGCATTCACTTACTAATGTCTGCAAATCCTATTAGAATTTTACTATATTGCAGCATTTTCATTTTAAATCCTTTTAAAGAAATAAATACAAAAAGCAATAATCTATTTTAATTATTTCCGTAGGATATATTCGTTACATTGTAAAATACACCAAATTTTCTTACCGGAGTTGGTTAAGCGGAATTGAAGCAAAGCTAAATAGTTTCATTATGATCTTTCCATTCCAGCTAATACTCTGCTAAGAAAATGCATAGCCTTCATTGACTTCAGGCTGGAAATTTCTCTTAAATTTTGTCTCTACTAAATGGAGAGTCCCTGAAAGGCAAAGTGGCAGGATGAGTTGGGATATCTACGTTCACCATCGAGTGACCTTCAGAATACCCTGAATGAGATTATCCTAGTCATCCATATCCACCTGACATCACACTGGCAAGATTCACTTAGATCTGTCTTAAGAAAGGTGTTCAAATAGAATAGCAGTTTATGATTGGAGAGGATTAGAGGGAAAATGTGTGATCACGATGTGAGGTTTGCTCTGCTTCACCCGGGAAGTCCAAAAAGGTATTTATCTAGTGAGAAAAAAAGAAGGCAGCTTTAATTTGCCCGAAGAAACCAACACAATTTTGAGTAAATATCAAACCCTGGAAAAGTGAAGTTCTTGTTTCAGCTCTTCTAATGGACTGTAGCTCACAAAGCTCTGCATTATTTATTATTTATTTATTGCCACTGCTTTTAAAGTTTTCTAAGATGATAGCTTTAACAAAAGGTATCTATTAAGGGTGTGATGTAGGTGCTTTGCCTCACATGGAGTCTTGTTTGGAATCAGTCTCCTCTGATGTAATTCCAAAGGAAGACTTATCTTTAATGGGAATGCTAGATCTATTTTTTTGATGCAGGAGCTTTTTTTCTCTAATAAGGAGAATAACAATCTGCAGTGTAAAGAGTTGAAATTTGAAACTTACCACTCTACTGAAAGGAGACTATAGATAAAAATTTTAGAGAAGTTTTCAAAGTAATTTCATGAATTATTTTACATAATATAGTGGATTTCATTGTACTGGGACAGTTTATATGTGCCTTGCCTAACCTCACATAAATATTAGAAGTATTTCAATATAGAAAATTATTTTACATTTGAATATTTATACATTGATATAGAATTATGTATAGTACATTAGTGCATAAATATATTACATTGCCATATATACTGTATGTGTATATAGTACATATGTACTATATGCATGTATGTGTGTATAGTACAGTATACCGTATATAGCTAAAACCATGTTTCTCTAATGCATCCCTAATATTCTTTCTCTAAGCTAGAGATATCTTCTATACACTCTCTTTGTATTTTTTAATAATAGCTCCTACGACTTTTAAGATCTTTACTTATTTTATGTAGAGTGACCTTAAGAGACAATGTCTGGTCTCCTTTACTTTTGTGGAACCAGAACCCCTCACAATGCTTTGTCATTTACCAGGTCCTCAATAATAGCTACTTGAATATATGAATACATAATGAATGAATGTACAAACTTACAGTTATAAAATCAGTAAGACATGGGGAGGCAATATAGCATAGGGAATGTAGTCAATAATATCATAATAACATAGTATAGTGACAGATGGTAGTGGAGATTGTTCCATAATGTATAAAAATATTGAATCACTGTGATGTACATTTGGTATTGTATGTCAATTATACTTCAACTTAAAAAATGAATGAATAGACAAATACAGATGTTTGAATAGTTATATCTTTGAATATGTGTGTGTCTAATGAAATATGTGAAAATGAAGAGAAATGAACTTAAAATGTATAAAAATAGTTTACATTGGTTTATAAAATGGCTGTAATCAGAGACTAAACCATATTATTTAATTGTATTTTTAGTCATTGATGCATCTGCAACTAAGATACTCTCATTATAGTGTCGTGCCAAATTTTTAAAAATCCATTAAGGGTTATCACGAAAGAAAAACTCTCTATATTAAAGCTGACCCATTATAGATCATCGTATTCTACAATGAAGTTTAAGCTATATAAAGAGACTATAGCATAGCCAAATGATTTTCAACAAGTGTGCCAAGAACATTCAATAGGTAAAGAACAGTCTTTCCAATAAATTCTGTTGGATAAAAAAATGGATATCCATATAAAAAATGAATTTGGAATTTGACCCCTTACTTAACGCCTTATACAAAAGGTAGCTCAAAATGGATCAAAGAAGTAAACATAAGAGCTAAAATCTATAAAACTCTTGGAAGACAACATCGGGCAACTGTTTCACAACATTGGAATGGGCAATTATTTCTTGGATGTGACACCAAAAACACAAACAACAAAAGAAAAAAAAAATTGGTCTCCATGAAATTTAAAAACTTTTGTGCATCAAAACACTCACTATCAGCATAATAAATTAGGGTGTCTGGGTGGCTCAGTTGGTTAAGCGACTGCCTTTGGCTTGGGTATGATCCTGGAGTCCCAGGATCAAGTCCCACATCGAGCTCCCAGCTCAGCAGGCTGTCTGCTTCTCCCTCTGTTTCTGCCTCTGACTCTCCCCACTCTCGTGCACTCTCTGTCATTCTCTCTCTCAAATAAATAAATAAAACCTTAAAAAAAAACAAATAATAACCCACAAAATGGGAGAGAATACTTGCAGACTATATATCTGATAAGTGATTAATATCCAGAATATATAGAGAACTCCTAAAACTCAACAACAACAAAAATTCCCAATTCAAAAATAGGGAATGGGCTTAAATAGACATTTCTCCAAAGAAGATATACAAATGGCCAAAACACATGAAAACATGTTCAATATGGGTGCCTGGGTGGCTCAGAGGGTTAAGCCTCTGCCTTCGGCTCAGGTCATGATCTCGGGGTCCTGGGATCGAGCCCCGCATCGGGCTCTCTACTCGGCAAGAAGCCTGCTTCTCCCTCTCTCTGCCTGCCTCTCTACCTACTTGTGATCTCTGTCAAATAAATAAATAAAATCTTAAAAAAAAAACATGTTCGATATGACTAATTATTAGGGAAATGCAAGTCAAAATCATAATGAGATATCACCTAAATGCAAATCCACATCAAGATGATATATCACCTAACATCCATTATGATGGCCACTATTAAAAATAAAACTAGGTAACAAATATTAAAAGGATGTGGAGAAATTGGGACACTTAGCACTGATGGTGGAAATGTAAAATGTTGCAGCCACTGTTGAAAGTAGTAGGACACTTACTCAAAAAATTAAAAATGTAATTGCCACATGATCCAGCAGTTTCACATCTGGGTACATACACAAGAGTAGTCTCCAAGATATATTTGTACACACATGTTGATAGAAACATTATTCATAATAGTTAAAAGGCAGAAGTAACATGAATGTCCGTTGACAGCTGAATAGATAATCAAAATACAGTGTGTACATACAATAGATGATTTTTTACTCAACTTTAAAAAGGAAGGAAATTTGAATAGATGCTACAACATGGATGATGCCTGTGTACATTATGCTAACTAAAATAAGCCAAACATGAAAAGACAAATACTCTATGATTCCACTTGTATTAGGAAACCAGAATAGTCAATTTCATAAAGGCAGAAAATAAAATAGTTTTGCTGGGGGCTTGGGAAGAATGGGATGAGGAGTTCTTGTTTTGTGGCTATAGAGTTTCAGTTCTGCAAGATGAGATTTCTAGAGATGAAAGGTGGTGAAGATTGCACAGCATCATGGATTGTGCTTCATATCATTGAACTCTATACTTAAAAATGGTTTAGATAGTAAATTTTATGTTATATGCATTTTACCATAATTTTTAAAAAATGGAAGAGGAGCTATTCTGTATTTTTGTAAAATATTGCTATGAGTTTGAAACCTGGTTTTCACTTTTGGAGTAAATTTGTTTATTAGTCTTTTCTTAAGATTTATATAATTATTTTAGAGAGAGAGAGAGAGAAAGAGAAAGAGCACCAGTGGGAGGGGCAGATGGAGAGGGAGAGAGAATCTGAAGCAGACTCCACTCTGTGCACAGAGTCCATTGTGGGGCTCTATCCCTTGACCCTGAGCTCACGACATGAGCCAAAATCAAGAGTCAGACACTCAACTGACTACAGTGTCCACATGCCCCTGTTTATTAGTCTTATTTATGGATGATTATGTCCAATAATTTCTTCCATGATATAATAAAGAATCTCGGGTCTTAGCAAAAATAGAATATCACTGTGGGATTAGAAGTCAGAAATGTGTCCTTTCTGAATGACTCTACCTGGTTGTTTAGTACCTCTGACTCCACTGACGGACTAATGATAAGTTTAGACATGAATGAACTTTACTACCCTCTTTCAGAGCTATATTACTAAGTCAAATATAAATTTTTTGGCTAGACTGGGTTGGATCTGAGATAATGAAAGATTTATTTAGAAGGAAATAAATCATAGCAATACAAATAGGAAGCAATGAGCAGAATGGCCCCTTTATGCCCATTTCCCATTCAATCCACTTGCAACTTACATGGAAACCAATATACAAGAGGTGTTCTCACATGTGAAAGTCTAGATGCAACAAAAGGAAAAGGGGAGACCTGAATTCCTTCTGTACTTTTTAGCACAGTTGTTCCCACCCTTAACTATAATGCTTGCCTGTCATAAATATTTTTCTGCCCCAGGATTTATACCAGTGAGTTGAAATCAACTAGATAGAGAAAGATAGAATTTTATCTTCACATCTAATTAGAATAGACTTTATTTGGCAGATCTTACCACCTTCTGCTTGATTTAAAATTTAAAAACAAAAAGGCTACTTAGGTTAACATATGTTCATCTGTGATTCACTGTACACCCAATCATTGTGCAATTTCTTTCATTTGTTTAACCATTACACTATCTTTTCAGTAGATTAGCCTTTACATTCTCAAATTCACACATGAATAGTACTTAAAGGTTTATTAAGTTGACTCATTGTCTCTGTGATCTTGATAATCACTGCAAATTAAGGCTTTGCAAACTCTCTCTCTGACATTACCTTTCTCTCTGAAGCTAAAGAGAGGAACGGCCATAATATGATCTATATGCAACTTTGGGCCCTTTACAACAATTTTTTTTTTCAGTAGTACCCATTTTCCCCACTCTTCTCTAGGTAAACTTTTATTTGAAACCTAGGCATTTATCTAGAAATTTCATAGATGTGATTTGTATGTACACATATCTGTATGAGTGCCTAAGTATGTTTATACACACATATAGGTATATTTACACACATACATATGGTAAATGATGTTGGCTTTTGATTAGATGGTGAAGATAACTCATTTTTATAGTATTTCTTTTGGTCTATTTTCTGACCACACAAAACTGCATTCAGAGGTCTTGTCCCAATACCTTCTGCCCTATTCTAGTTTGCCTCCCCTCTATGTATGTTTACATGATTAAATCTGGAACCTGTGTTTTATCAATATTTAGTATAAGTTAGTAAAAAACATTTGTTTTTGTTTAGTTCTAAGATTTATTTATTTGAGAGAGAGAAAGAGAGAAACAGACTCTCCACTGAGTGGGGAACCTCAGCCTGACTGAGCCACCGAGGCTCCCCCAAAACATTTATATTTATCTTATTAAAATTCACCCTTTCTGTTCTCTTTGAATGTCTTTAATTCAGAACAGTCTTACTATAGCAAACATGTGCAGAGCTAAGAACTGAGACAATTATACTGAAAAGGAAAGCCAACAATGTAAAGACCTATTTTCAGAATTTGATAAATGCTATAAAAATTATGATAGAAGGTATTTACAGAAAAGATAAAATAAGTTCTGGGCAAATATAAAAAATTCAAAGGAAATTGTATGAAAAAATTGTTTTACTTTGAAAATTTGTTTAAAAATGTAACACAGTAAGTGTACCTGGGTGGTACAGTCAGTTAAGCATCCCACTCTTGGTTTTGGCTCAGGTCATGATCTTAGGGTTGTGAGATCAAGCCTGCCTCCAGCTCCATGGTCAGCATGGAATCTGCTTGAGATTCTCTCTGCCCCTACCACTCATGGTCACTCTCTCCCTAAAATAAAATAAAGAAATCTTAAAAATAAAAAAGGTAATGCATTAAATTGATTCTTAAAACCATACAAGGAATTCCTTGAGGTACTTCTCAAGGAAATACATTAAAAGAGAGAGAGAAAGGGGACAAGGTATAATAGTTTATAATATACTAGTGATTGTACACAATGTTTTATATGAAGTTAATAAGAATATAAAATTAATAATTGCATTTATATAGTCTCTGCTATTATCCACAGATAAAATTGAAGAAAATAAAAATTATATATGAAGCCTACTGCGATGTTTTCAAATGTAAATTTATCTCTAAGATAAGGAGAAAAAATATTTCAATTCATATGATTTATCAAATTTCTCAGCAGTTGATACTACAGTTTTCTTACTTAATAGTAAATAAAATTTATCCTTAAAATGTAATGCTAAACTGTTCATGTCAAAGTGATCATTTTAATTGCTGTTTTTCAGACTCAATATTTAAGAATAAAGTGTGTAATCTAAAATCTGTTGTATATCAGATTCTGTCAGGGGGGAATGCTTTTGGAGAACATTTTTTTTACTTCTGAATTATAGTAATAATTCCTCCTAATAATAATTTCAGATTTTACAATGTCTAAAATTTTTCTCTAAACTATCACAAATTGAATTATATTTGCTATTGTTTTAGCATTAAGCACATTTTTCAAAAGATTTTATTTATTTATTTGACAGAGAGAGAGATCACAAGTAGGCAGAGAGGCAGGAAGAGAGAGAGGGGGAATCAGGCTCCCCGCCAAGGAGAGAGCCCAATGCAGGGCTCGATGTGGAGCTCAATACCAAGATCCTGAGATCATGACCTGAGCTGAATGCAGAGGCTCAACCCACTGAGCCACCCAGGCACCCCAGCATTAAGCACATTTTATTACTTTGTAATTCCTGAAAACTTATGATAACATATATGAAAAATCTTTACAAGTGTATTAGTTTGCTGGAGCTGTCATAACAAAATGTCAAAGACTGGGTAGCTTCAACAACAGAAATCTGTTTCGGACAGTCTAATATTTCATTCTGAGAACCCTCTCCTTGCTTTGTGGATGGCTGCCTTCTCTCTGTGCCCTTACATGTATGTTTATTCTGTGTATGCAGCTCCCAAGTCTTTTCATGTGTACTAATCTCCTCTCCTTATAAGGATACCAGTCAGACTGGATTGAGCCCCATGCTCAAGTCCTCATTTTTAAGTTAATTACCTCTTAAAAGACCTTATCTTCAAATTCAGTCACATTCTGAGGTCCTGGGGGTTAGGATTTCAACACATAAATTTGCGGGTAACAGAATTCAGCTTGTAACAATTAGGCAGAGTATTTTAGTTACAGATCATTTTATTCTATTGTTAAGATAGATAAAACTATTTTTCTTATTGCATTAGAGCCATAATTTGAGGCACTTAGGAATCTGTCATTAGAGTCTAAACCTATAGTTTTTTTTTATTTGAATAATAGAACTATTTGTTTTCTAGTATGCATAATTAACCCTTAATTTTGTGTCTGCAAATTATATGGACCCAACATAAAATATAAACAAAAAAAGCTGGTTTATCATTCTATTGCTTTTTCCACCATCAATTTCTAATGTATCATTTCAGAAGCTTAAGTTGTGGTAGTATTTTCAAGCCACATAAAAGAAAATCTTAGTGACTGCATTGGACTACTGCTCTACTACTATACATGGGTTCCATTCAGTGTTAAGGATAAACATGTCCTCAGGTCTTGCTGATAGCTTCCAATCAAGTAGTACCTTAAATGAGTTCCAAATGAGATGTTTGATGCTGGAATGAGCTAAGCCATATGGAAGTGTTGAGATAGAGTGAATGTATGTTTTACATATTACAAATGTGACGTATTGGAGGTCAGACAGCAGACTGTTGTGAGTTGAATATTGTATTCCTAACATTCATGACATCCTGGAGCTATTGGAATGTAACTACTACAGATTGAATGGCAACCCCCCCTCCAAAAATATATATGTTAAATATCCCTGGTACCTCTGAATGTGAATTTATTGGGAGATTGGATCTTTGCAGATAAAAATAGTTAAGAAAAGGTCATACTGGGTTATGGTGGGCTCTGATCCATCACTAGTATATCCTTATGAGAAAATAAAACAGAGATGAAGTGAAATACACAGAGACAGGACAGCCATGTGAAAATAGAGACAGAAATTGGGAATATTGCTGGCATAAAGTAAGAGATGGCACAGATTGCTGTTAAAAGACAGAAGATGTAAGAGGCAAGGAAAGCTGCCGGGGAAGATTGGAGGGAGTGTGGCCCTGATAATACCTTGATTTCACATTTCCTGAACTATGAGACAATAACTTGTTGTAGTTTTAAGCCACCAAGTCTGTGGTAGTTTTGACAGCAGCTCTGGGAAACCTGAGACCCCTTAGATCTGTCTGTCTCATATACTATCCTTTACACCATTCACTTTGTCACAACAACCACCTAAATACAAACTCCATCTCTCAGATCGTCATCTCCCTTCTAATCTTTTCTGAAACACTTACAACTACCTCACATACATTTCATCTATTTATCTTATAACTTGTCAGTTACAGGTTAAAGTGTAATTGTTTTGAAGACAAGGGAATTCTTGTTTCTGAGTGTTGTTCAAATGTTTGCTGAATGATAGTTTCTCAATAGATATTTATCTAATAAATTAAGTAGTCCTCAAAACTGTATCAGCCACTTAAAATAAAGCTTGCTGATATGAAGGCATTCATGTTGAAGATATGTGTGAAAAGTTTTAACTTTTACGTTGGGATACTGAATAGTTTAAATAACAGAGTATATGTAACGTCTGTAACAATCACTCAAAATAGGGTAGCTATTTTCACTAAAATGTACATTTGAATATAGTAGGTTTTTTTTGTTGGGTTTTTTTTGTTGTTGTTGTTGTTTTATGTTTGGTTCACTCAGCAATGCTTAGAACTTGACCTGCTTCATAGAAGATTCTCCAAAAACATTTGTTGAATCAATATTGGCTCTGAAGTAAATGATGTCGTAGTAACATTTTGGCATGTCATAGTAACATTTTTAAAAAGTATTTCAAATTCATTTAAAAGTTTTAAGCTTAAAGGAAGTGATATAATACACTTTAAGTTTTAGAAACAGTTTTTTATGGCTGCTATGTAGCTATGGACTGCAGGAGGTCATGAATGAAACAGGAAAATAAATTAGGAAATTGTTAGAATGACCCAAGTGAGAATTATGGGTTTTAGTTGAGGAAATATATATGGAGAGAAGTAGAAAAAAAATTAATTTTTGGAGGCATAATAAAAATTACTATATATGGAGTAAAGAACACAAATGTTTCTCTTCAAGAAGGTATCCCATTTTTCTGGCATGAGAAACTGGTTTGATGATGGTGTGACTCATTGATGTGGAAACTGAAAACTGGGATATGTATATATTTGATATAGAAAATTGATTTTAATTTTGGACATCTTAATTTTCAGATGCCTGTGAAGGATCTAAGTGAAGGTATAAAGTAAATAGCTGGGTAGTCAAGTCTAGAGGTCAGAAGTAACTTTTTTATTGAAGATAAAAATTTGCGAGTCTGTGATATATAGGTAATTCCTACAGCCAAAACAATAAAGAGAGATGAGATGAAAGCTCAGGAATTCAATATGTCAGAAAAATATGGAATTGCTAGCAAAAGTAATGGAGAAGAAGCAGCTGCTGGAGATGTGGGGAAAAAAAAACAGAAGATATACTGTTATGGAAGTCAGGAGTCTTAAAAGAATAGAATCAAGAGTCAACTAATTTTTCAACTCCTTTTCTACTCTGCAGCTCAGAAATGACATCACCATAGGGCCTTACTGAATTGCTTATGGCTTATTTATTACCTATTTTGTCACTCTTTGCCCACAAATACTATGTTGATTTCATTGACCACCCTGCTCTAGTCTACATTCTCAGTCTAACCATAATGACAGTGTAAGGGCTCTATCTGATTTTACCAAAGCACCCATTTTTATTTAAACTTTTTTCTCCTATACCCATCCAACTCCAACTTTTTAGTTGTTCACATCAAAGCTTCCTATTTATATTCTGATCATTCTATTATTTCTTCGTGTTGCATGCGCTTAAATTTAATAAAAAAAATAAGAGGCAGTGAGTACAAAGAAAACAAGAGGCAGAGATTCAAATTGCAAAATAAGGCAGTTTGATTTACCTTATTTTGATTTTTATTGTATTGTTGCTTATTACACATGACCACTCACATGCTAATAACACAGCCTAAACTAATGTATTAGACTTGTTATTTTATGACCCTTTATAGAAAATAGAGAATAACATTTGATTGAAATGAAAAGTTAGCATATAAATGCCTTGCAATTTTTAATATGTAGACCATTGATTTTGTTCGAGGACTCCAAAAAATTTAATACATATATTTTAGAGAATTTTCACAGAGCACAGTGGTTTTTATTCATGAGACTCAGACTGATTTAATTGATTGACTGATTAAAACTCTGAGGAATAACTGTCTGCCTTAGAGACAGCCCTAGAGATTCTTTGTAATGTGTTTCAGAGAAACATTGTATTCAAACCAGTTGTTGAACTCTGCTTTTCTCATGTAAACAATGAATGTTCTGAAAGGTGAATTTCCTCTGAGATTATTATTTGCAGTGAAAGATTTTGTGACTCTGGGAAGGCCCAATTCTAACAACCGTTTTAGTTCCTCTAGCAGAGTTTCTCAAAACTCTCTCTTCAAGTGCCTGAGGGCAGAGAAATAAGAGTTCATGTGTCTGGAGATTCTTAGAACAAGGACAATCATAAACATCCTTTGAATGTTTTGTATTTCTCTGGAAAACAAAAGTAAGTTTTTAATTTTATTATATATGTTTATTTTATTTAAGTGGTGTTCTTCCTTTCCTACCCTATTGCACTAAAATCTATGCTCCTAGAAGATATTTAGTGTTTATCACAGAGGGAGTTCAATATATTCCTCAAACATCCTCTTGTAGGCCCAGAAACATCAGTTTGTGACAATTAGAGAAATAAGATAAAGGAGAACTGAAGAAAGCGGAGGGGGGAGGAAACAAAAACCAAAACAAAACACAAAATAGCAAGAAGGAAAAATATTCCAAAAGATATTGCAGCAAAATTCGGACAAAGGTACTTGACTTAGGACCTCCTGCTCTTTTCCCATATATTCCCTGTGATTTTCTTTAAAGCTCTATTCCTCAGTTTTTCCACTTGGGTGGAAATGTGGGTTAAAGCCCCACATTTGGGTGTGGGTGGCTCAGTGGGTTAAAGCCCCTGCCTTCGGCTCAGGTCATGATCTCAGGGTCCTGGGATCAAGCCCCACATTGGGTTTTCTCTCAGTGGGGAGCTTGTTTCCCCCTCTCTTTGTCTCTGCCTGCCTCTCTGCCTACTTGTGATCTCTGTCTGTTAAATAAATAAATAAAATCTTTAAAAAAAAGTGTCTATGATATAAGATAAATAAATGTTACATCAATGATTTAAGCCCTTGTGTTTGACTTTTGCTGGCTTAAAATATGTAACTATCTATTATAAATTTAACCTTTATGAACATGTCTCTTGAAATCACATTAAAATTAAAAGAATTTTTAAAAATGGTGTAAAACTGCATGAGGGAAAGTACAACAACAACAAAAAAATGTATAATGGAAGCCACAGAAGGAGACATTGAAAAGAAAGGAAGCTAGGTTGTAGAATCCTATCTAGCATTATAGGAGCTGATGAGGAGCAAGAACCTGAAATTCCATTCTTGAAAATGTAAAATTTCTCTTACTATCCCCTCTCTTCAATAGACCTGATGTAAAAAAACCTAAGTATGCTCTGATTCCATTTCTCCATCTTCTCATATTGTGAAAAAGGAGTAAATAAGAGCATGCATCAGAGAGAGATGGGAACCTGAGGGTCCTAATTGTTCTTTTAACAAACATTTAGCAAATTCTTCTATTGGTCTTTCCCTGTCCCTTGCTTTCTCATTCCATCAGTGACTTGTCAGGATTTTTCAAGAATAAACCAAAAATTAGAAGGAAGTTTTACATTAGGAATTCAAGAAAGAGAAAACAAAGAAAAAAGAAAAAAGAAATTGTAAAACAATAATGATGATGATAATGATAATTAATAATAATATAGTAAAACCCCATTTTGAAGAGCATGAAACAGCCCAAATCAATAAAGTAAAACAAAACAAAACAAAACAAAACAAAAAAACCCATCAAGGCATGCCATGGGAAAGTTTTTAAATATTAGAGTTAAAGAAAAGCTATTAAAAACTTTCCAAAGGGAAAAACAATAGATAATATAATGGGGTCAGAAACAGAAAAGGAACTAGACTTTGCAAAAACAATAATAGAAGCTGAAAAAATTTAAATAATGTCATAACGTTTCCTGAGGAAAAAGTGATCTATAACAATTTGTTCTTCAATTGGCCAAATTTTCAAACAAGTATGAGGATAAAACAGTCATTTTCGGAGAAGCAATATCTCCAAATTTACCTCGCAGGTATTCTTCTTCAGAAATATATTGGAAAAGAAATCCTAGGAAAAAAGAATGGAGTAAGCCAACAAAGAGGAGGGCACAGAATTGAGAAAACAATAATATAATCCTACAGAGGACAGAAATCAAAAGACATCCCAGGATAATATTGAAAAGAATTCCAGAGTGAAAGACATGGCAGCCTAAAGCACAATATGTCCAGATCAGAGAAGAACAGAGACACTATGAGGGAAGTCTTCAAGGTGGTGGGGGTTGACAAATTCCTTGATATGTTTGTTCATGTGTGAAAGCAAGCTCTATAAGAAAAGAATTTTGTTAAGTCTTGCATTTCATTTATTTTATAATTATACACATGCATGATTTTGAGAAAAATGAATGTTAACATCAACATAATGTTACTTTAAAATAAACAGAAATACAATGTAGAAGAACTATTATGTATGATACCATAATGGTGGCTGTATGTCATCATAAATTTGTTCAAACTCATAGAATGTACACCAGTGAACTCTAATGTAAACTCTAGGCTTTGGATGATAATGATATATCAATGTAGGTTCATCAAATGCAACAAATGTACCACTCTGGTAAAGCTATAGGTAATAGGAGAGACTATGCATGGGTGGGGGAAGGGAATATATGGGAAATCTCTGGCAAACCCTGACTCTTTAAGTATGGAGAACAAAGGAAGAGTTGTCAGAGGTGATGGGTTAAATGGGTGGTGGGGATTAAGGAGGGCACTTGTGATGAATCATTAAATCTTACATATGAAACTTTTATTACCCTCTATGTTAACTAACTGGAGTTTAAATAAAAACAAGGAAAAAGAAAAAAAATCTCTCAAAAAATAAAATAAAATAAAATAAAATAAAATAAAATAAAATGTGGAATATATAGGAAATCTCTGTACTTTCTGCTCAATCTTGCTGTGAATCTAAAACTGCCCTAAAAAGTAGCACTTTTCCAAAACTGATCTTATAAAACCTCCAGAATTTAATTAAATTGAGAACTGAAAAATTGGAAATAAAGTAAGGAAGTACATGCAATTCACATTTGTCTTTTTAGAATAAACATTTTAATTTTTTTGGTATAATTTTATTATTTAAAAGATTGTATTTATTTATTTGACACAGAGGGAGAGAGAGAGAGAGAGAGAGAGTTAAAGCACATGGAGGGGGAGTGCCAGAGGGAGAGGGAAAAGCAGGTTCCCTGCTGAGTAGGGAGCCAGATGTGGGGCTAGATCCCTTGAACCCTGGAATCATGACCTGAGCCAAAGGCAGACGCTTAACTGATCCACCCGGATGCCCTCTAAAATAAACTTTAAAAAAAGTCAACAGTTTAGATTTATAGAAAAATTCAACAAATAACAGAGTTCTCACATACTCCACACCCAGATTCTCCAATATCTTACAATAGTATGTCACATTTGTCACAATTAATGAACCAATATTGATACATTTTATTAACTAAAGTTCATACTTCATTTACATTTTCTTAATTTCTGCCTAATGTTCCTTTTCTGTTCTCAGATCTCATCCAGGATACGATGTTGCTTTTATTCAGGAAGTCTTCTTAGGCACCTCTTAGCTGTGACTTCCTTTGCATTTGATGACCTTGACAGTTTTGAGGAGGATTTTGTAGACTGTCCCTTAATTTTGATTTATTTCATGTTCTTCTCATGATTACACTGGGATCATGGGTAAGAAGACTGCAGAGGTAAAGTGCCATTATCACCACATCACATCAAGGCTACATACTACTACTATTACTTATTACTATTGATGTTGACCTTGACCACCTGGGTTGAGGTAGAGTTTTCTAGGTTTCTTTAATGTAAAATGACTTTTTCCCCCCTGTCTTCACACCTTACTCATTGGAAGGAGGTCATTATGCACACTCTACACTTAAGGTAGAAAGTTATGCTCTATTTTTTGCTTCTTTTCAGTGGAACACTTTTGCTAGTTGTTCTTTATGGCCTTGCCTTTAAGGTCTCTTGTATAGACATGTCTTCATATCATCACTTTATTTCTTCCAATATTTCTTTCTCCATGACTTTCCAGAAATATTACGAAGTAGCTCACATTAGTGACAGAACCTGCCTGGAAATTTGTTTTTGCTGCTGAAATTGTCTACCATAGAAGGTCTCGGGAGGTTATTTCTCCTTTTCTTTTCCTTTTCTTTCCTTTTCTTTTCTTTTTTTTCTTTTCTTTTTTCTTTCCGTTTCCTTCTTTCTTTCTTTCTTCCTTTCTTTCAATATTTACTTATTTACTTTTTTCAAAGAGAGAGAGAGAGAGAGAGAGCATGAACAGTGGGGAAGTGCAGAGAGGAAGAGAGAGAGACAAGCAGACTCCCACGAAGGGCTGTATCCCAGACCCTGATCACAGATCTGAGCTGAGATCACAACCTGAGCGGAAGTTAGATGCTTGATCAACTGAGCCACACTGCTCCCCTCCCCCTTTCTTTTCTTTCAGTCTTTCTAGAAATTTATTTGATACTTAGAATAAGGAAGTCTTATTCATAGTGGTTATTTTGGAAAAACAAAATTCTCTTGATTTAAGTGATCACAATCATCTTTTGTTAAACACAAAGCCATGTAATAAATAACTATAAAAATGACCAGGGAATAATCTTGCTTCAATTGAACATTATGATTTTTTTTGCTTTATTCCTAAACATTCATATTAATTAGCTTCAACTGCATTGTCAGTTTTATTTCATTTTTTTTCAATATTTTATAGTTTATTCCCCAACAGTTCTCTGCTTCCATCCACCTTACCACTCCATTCATTTTTGCCTTCTTTTTAGAGTGTCAGAAGCTAAATATGGCATGACATCCTTAAATGTCTTTCTTTTTCCCTTCCAAATTTATCTAAGTTCAAGTACATTCTCATTCTTAACATCCTGGAATGCATATAAGCCAGACACTATGCCAAGCCCTTGGGATATGAGATGAGTGAGACAAACCTCAGCCTTCAAGAAGACCACCATCTAGAATGTTCATGAAACTAAACCCTCCAGCATATTATTAATGTCAAAGTCTCCTATCACTTCTATGATTATTCCCTATTAATTATTCTTCTTCCTGTTTCATATTCAATATGCCTTCTCTATGGACTCTTCTCTTTGCCTTATGGCCATGCTCAGTACCATTTAAGGATTTTACAGAATAATTAAGTGCCTACCAAAATAGCACAGTGAAATCAGAGAATGTTAGATAGTTTAAAAGATTGGAAGCTAAGATGCTTGTAGGAGGATAGCAGAAGATAATTTTGGAAAGACAGGTGGGATGAGAACACAAACTGTCATTTATGCATTCTAAGATATCCAGGAATGGACAAGAGGAAGAGTTTGAGCCATATGACTAGATAAACATTTGCCAGTGATCATATACAGAGTTTTACTACTTGTTTGACCTTTTTTTTTTTTTTTTTGTCTTGAATCTGTTTCAAGAAAAACTAAGACTAGGTTCTTACTCTGTATTATGCCTGAAACAAAATTCATTATTCTTGGTAAACCAGCAGCAATGCAAAATTCTTTGAGTAAGGAATCTTGAGGTTATGTTTGCCTCTGATGTCCTTACACATCACTTGAGATGTGATGATTATGGCTAAAGAGAAGGTAGTTTTAATGCATAGATTGAAACAATATGAAAGAAGCTTCAAGTGCTAATTTCAGTGCATGGGGTTCATCTTGTCCTGATCCCATTTGCTCTATAGGTGATTTTTGTTCTCCATAAATTTGTGTAATACAAAATATTTTCATTTTATATTCAAGACACTGGATACTTGTGTGTTTGAATAATTAGAATGACATGCATTTGTTTGGGGTGAAAAATAGGTAAGCAAGTAACAGTATTCCAAAATAAAAATTTCAAAGCAGAATCACAAATTTTCAAAATAGCACTAAAAAATCACTTCCAGTCTAATGAAATAAATCAGTCTCTTCTCTGAATATTTTAATTATGTAAGACTTAATCTTGATTCCATCATTAATATTCCTGATATGAATTATAGTGGGTTGAGCAGCATCTCCTCCTTCCCCCACCAAAAAAGAAAAAAAAAAAAAAAAACGTTTGTACCACCAGGAACTTGTTTATTTGAACTTGATTATTTGAAAAAGGGTCATTATAGACATAGTTGTTATTAATTTCAAAATGAGATCATCCTGGATTGTTGAACCCTAACTCTGAAGACTAGTGTCCTTGTACGAGAAGAAAAGGAGAGATCACAGAGGACAAGGCAATATGAAGACAGAAATAGAAACTGAAGTGATACATCCATAAGCCAAGAAATATCAAAGATTGCTGGCAGCCACCAGAAGCTAGGAAAGAAGCATGGAGCATATTCTCCCTCACAGGCTATAGAATGAACCAACCCTACTTATACCTTGATTTTTTTACTTCTGGCCTACTGAGCTATGAGATAATAAATTTCTGTTGTTTGAACACCCAATTTGTAGTAAATTGCTTTGGAAGCCTTGGAAAAGTAATACATATCTCATCAAATATTAGATTTATTTCTGCTTCCAAAGAGTTTTTATAATTTACTAAAAACATAACTTTAGCAAATCAACTGAGAAAGGATTGCTTTTTTTATTTCCCAGAAATTGTGCTGGATCATTGGAGAGCCATATATTTAAAAAATAGACCTGAGAAACATAACTCACAAGCTACACAAAATTAATTCCAAATGGATCATAGACTGAAATCATTTACTTAAAGCCATGGAGTTAAAACATAAACTGATAAAACATTAAGAGGAAAATATAGCAGAATGCATGTATGACATTGGGTTTGATGGTGACTTTTTAGATACAAACCCAAAGCATAAACTATTAAAGAAAAAGCTGATAAATTGAACTTTATCAAAATTAAAACATTCTGCCTTTTGAAAAGCAACAGAGAAAATATTTGCAAATCATATATTTGATAAAAGACATATGCATAATATATAATCACCTTGTGAGACGTGAAGTAAACAGACAAAAATTATATATATATATATATGTATATATACATATATATATATATTATTAACATATAATGTATTATTAGTCCCAGGAGTAAAGATCTGTGAATCATCAGGCTTACACACTTCACAGCACTCACCATAGCATATATCCTCCTCAATGTCCATAACCCAACCACCCTCTCCCTACCCCCACTCCTGAGCAAGCCTCAGTTTGTTATGTGAGATTAAGAGTCTCTTATGGTTTGTCTCCCTCCCAATCCCATCTTGTTTCATTTTTTTCCTTCCCTACCCCCTCAAATTCCTCATATCAGGGAGAGCATATGATAATTGGAAAACAGACAAAAATTTTAAAAATAAAGATCTGAATAGACAGTTTACTGAAGGAGATATATGGATATCAAATAAACTCATGAAATGAGGCTTAACATCATTTGTCATCAGGGAAAAGCAAATTAAAATGGCAATGACATTCCACTGGATGACTATTCAAATGTCAAAAATTTTAAAAATTGACAGTAACAAATGCTGGCAATGATGTGGAACAACAGGAATTCATTACAGGTAGGAATACTGATGGTGCAGCCACCATGAAAGACAGTTTGGCAGTTTGTTATAAATTAAACATAGACTTAACATATGTCCCAGCAATATCATTCCTAGGAAATTATTCAAGTGAATTGAATACTTATGTTTACACAAAAAACTGTATAGGAATGTTTATAGCAATCTATTCATAATTGCAAAAAGCTGGATGCAACCAAAATACTGTTCTACTGGGAAAAGTGGCTAAACAAACTGTGGTCCATCCATACTGTACAGTCCAAGTATTATTTGATGATATAAAGGAACAACCTATTGATTCATTAAATACCACGTATTAATCATAAGTGGATTTTACCAAGTGAAAAATAAAAGACTAAAGGAGACATATTATATGATACTATTTATGTGAAATTCTGTAAAAGGCCAAACTATAGCGGTAGAAAACAGAATCAGAGCTCTCAAGGCATTGGTAAATGGCAGTGTAGTTGAGTGAAATGGAGATCTACCAAGGAAATTTAGTGTGGTAGATCTCTTCTGTATGAGACTGAGGTGGTCAAAACCCATAGAAAAATACATACACATAATGAACTTAAATGTCTGAAAATTTAAAAAAAATCCAACCAGTATTTTTGGGGAAGCTAAGACTCAACACTATGTAATGCAATAGCATTACAAATGAATAATATAATTACATTGGAGGGAGTCAATTGACCTAATAACATTATAACTGATTTCGAGTTAGACATCTGTATGAATTTAAGTGTAGCTTAATATATATACTAATGCGTAGATTCAGAAACAATTATAGGTATATGTTTATATATTGGTTGGAATTCATAAATATATTCTACCTGTCTTCTTAGAAGATATAGAAATAATGGCACTGAAGTAATAACTACAAAGACATAAGAGACCTTGAGACAGAACTACCTAGTCAGATTTCTCTCAAATTCCTGACCCAGAGAAATAGTAAGAGAATAAAGGTTTGCTCTTTTAAGCTGGGAATTTTGAGTTTCTAAATTTTTATGTCACAATGGATAGCTAATGCACAGCGCCATAATACATTTATAACTATAACTTCTCACTCCAGGGTATAGTCTAAGATTATGCTTCAGAAATAATCATCATGTCTCTTTCATCTGCTAAACTACAGAAGGATCCCAAACCTTGGCTTCTATTGACATTTTTGAATAATGAAGTTCAGTCATTTTATAGAATATTCTTTAGATTGGTTTTGCCTGATGTGGCCTCATAATTACATTTAGGTTATGAATTTTGGACTGGAATATTTATAATACATGTGTACTGCAGGATTTTTTATAGCAGCAAATAATTTTAACAATCTAAGTGAGCAAAGATAAGCAATTGGTTAAACAAATTATAGTTATTTTTATCAACAGAATATGGTAACAGAATTAAAAATCATAATACAAATGTACTTTTTACACAGTTAGGATAAAGTATTACCTGGAAAAAAGATAAGTAAGTTTCAGAGCTGAGGGGATGATTTAATCTCATCAATTAGATTCCAGTTTATAAATATTGGTTTTCTTCATTTTAGGACAAAGATACAAATATATAAAAGATATTCTTGCTTGGGCAATATAAATAAACCAATGGGCAATTTTTGAAAACTTTCTACTGTGTAATCTGAGTTCAAACATATGATCTGAGATCAAAAACTTGTTTTATAACCCCATCATATAATCAAGTTCTACAATAAAACTTTATTATACATATTTTTCCAAATAATGTTATGGAATTTCTCATATCTGTGATTGCTTCTTGGACTTTTGGCTAAGATCAAGTATAGAATTTCTCTTATCTGTTAACAGAAAAATAATACAATGAGGGAGAAATACCAATGGCATCATTCAGTTAAACAATTGATGTTTATGTGTGAATATTCTACTCTATTCCAAATATTCTCCCATGCCAAATAGAAAAAAAATACTAAGAAAACAGAATATTCAGGAAAAGATAGTCATAAATTTTGCCTATACATTGAAATCCTAAGGGAATCATCTGGGAAAAGCATTTAATTTCTCCTAACATTAAATTATTTATCTATAAAATCAGAACAAAAATTTCTATTCAAATTGTCTGAAATTATTTATGGAAAAGTGTTTAGAGGATTTTCCTTGGGATTACGAAGTTCCAGAGAATTTACTTAAAATTGAATGTTTGAAAAAAAATGTACATTTGCTCTTATTAAATTTATTTATTTTTGTCATTTGTGTACTAAAATAGAAAACATGTGACAGTAGTTCTTTGGATTATTACCCATAAGCTATTTTTAATTAATTATAAACACATACAAATGTCCGTACTTGTAGGAGAGAAAAAATGTAGGCATATACTTTAATAGTTTGGAGTGTTTGGAATTGTTTCATGAGAAAAGTCACATAAGAATTATATATCAAGGCAAAGTATGTAGCTGCTGAAATGTATAGATATGTGTGACTCAGAGAACTCTTTTGAGGATGACATAAGGCAATGTGTAAAAGGCCCAAGAATTATATCTGATCCCTGGCAAAGTGTCAGGTATATTCGTTGTCTACTTTCCTGTTAAAAAAGCAATTATCTGTTACTGGCTGAGACTCATCTTGCTCCTTCTGTCTAAATAGGTCATTGGGAGCTTGGCAGATTTTCATGAGAGAAGAACAATGAAATCTCGAAAGAAATTACTATGCAAGAAAGCCTAGGTGTAGCAAAAACAAAAAGTTGGAATTTCCAATGTACATTGTTAGTGTGGAATGATTTAGTGCTCGGGGATAACATTCTCAGCACATCCATTTGCACCTGAATGCTACTTGCCTCATTTATTCTCCCTCTTTTCATTTCTATCCATTGTTTTCTTTCTTTCTTTTTTTTCTTCTCAAAACTCTTTGGTCACTAACTTTTTTTGATATTGAGTGTTGTACTTTCCAAGTAGATGAATATCTAACACAATGCCATTTATTTCTTTTAAATTCCATATCTGATGCTTTACTGTAATCCATTTCTTTCAGTCTCTCCTTGAAAACTTCCACTTATAAGCATTCCATCCTTTTCTGACTATTTGACAGTATCCATTCATCTCTGTTTGTAAATGCTCAGGTTTTTGTTTCTTTGAAGCACAAGTTCAATCAACTTTCCTTAAGTCATAGACACAGCTTAGGTTTAGCTGAACACTCCATCACAATATAATTATTCCTTTTGCATTGTGTTCTTTCTTCTCTCTTTTCTTTGAAATGCCCATCTTTCATCTCTTTGTTCTTAATTTATTAATAATGAGGTGAAGCCCCACTTTTTTCCTTCGAATTAATTTCATAATCAGTTCAATTAAATCAGTTTAATTAGAATGGCATATATACATAGTGATGAGGTGAGAGAGAACGATGAGGAAGATATTGAAAATAAACCAAGCATAATTGCATTTTTTATTTTACTCCGTGTAAAGACTAGTGGTTCTTTACCTGGGTACATACAACATTTGAGGTTCTGATGGGTACATTCCCTTTCTGAGAAAAAAAAAACCAAAACAACCACATATGATTCTATATACATAGTCTTGCATAAAACTGTTAAAGACAGATCTCTTTGAAGAATATCCCTGGCTATTGCCCTCATGTTGATGAGGTCTTGGTTCAATGACTAAAAAATGAGCAGCAATGTTATGCCATAGAGAAGATAACAAGTAACAAGAAAAAAGCATGATGGTAACATGGAGTATTGTAACACAACTCAAACTGAAGGGATGGGGGAGGAGGAAAAATCTTCTGAATAAGGAATACTATAAAAGTAACAAAGAATATAATAGCCACGTTACATGGAATTGTAAATAAACTCTTTCAGATACCAAAGAGTAGACACGTGACAGTTACTGTGTGTTCTGAGAAGTTAGCATTTAAGATGGTCCTAGGAAACGTACAAAAGAAATTGAGAAAAGTTATCCCTGACAGTTTTCTTTTTTTTTAAATATTTTATTTGACAGAGATCACAAGTAGGCAGAGAGGCAGGCAGAGAGAGAGAGAGAGGAGGAAGCAGGCTCCCCACGTAGCAGAAAGCCCGATGCGGGACTCGATCCCAGGACCCTGAGATCATGACCTGAGCTGAAGGCAGAGGCTCAACCCACTGAGCCACCCAGGTGCCCCTCCCTGACAGTTTTCAACAAGAAAGACAGAAAAGGGCATCCATACCATAAGATTGGCAATAACATTAAACAATTAAGTTAGTACCTACTATGTTTGAAGTGTTTCATACATATTAGCTAATTCAATCCTTATAATAATCTTCTCTAATTGATGCTAGCATTATCGTTTTTTGGATGAGGGACATGAGGGTGAGAGATTGACTCACTGGCCTGAATTCAGCAAAACTAGTAAATGGTGAAGCCAGATTTTGGACTCACAAAGTATTAGAGGATGTGACCTCTGGTTGAGGACAGCTAGAGCCGAGCAATGTTTCCTCAAACTCCTCAACCCCTCCCGTGAGACTATATAGATTGTATATGTGATTAAATTTAGTTAAGGCCTCTATACAAACTTTTTATGGAGTTCCTGGATGCAGAGATGTATTCATCTTATAGCCCCTCAAGACAGACCTTGTATGTAAATTCTTTTGCTTAAACCTTCTACCTAGGAATCCAGAGTGGCCTGCCTCTTTCTTTGGTCTCTTCTTGCCCTCTGTGTACAGGGACCAGTTTTGAATTTCACCTTCACATATATCCTATGCCTTTTTCAGAGAAAGATCTTTTTACTCTCATTTAAGAGTGAATATATTTGGTCTGAGCTTCATAATATACATAATTAAAAAAGGGGGATTACTATTTTATCCAGATGGAGAACACGGAAATATCAAGTGTATTATGGAGGATTAGAATTAATAAGAAGGAAATGACTGTTCTAAATATTAGTAGTTTTAGAATGGCTGTTCTCACATAACCTCCTATGGAATTTTGAAAGAACAGAAAGAAGGAAACCCAAGCTCTGTATAGTCCTTTCTGAGCCTTCACATTATGTAGGGTCTCTCCAGAGAAGTTGTACAATCCATCAATGTTATAATTTCAGATCCTTTCATCAGTGATGTAATGTGCTTTATATCAGTTTAGGTAAATTCTGTAGTTGCTTTATATATTTATAGTTGCTTTATTTGATGTCATTTTGCCATTTGAGCCTTGATTTAGGGAAGGTATTCCACATTTTTTAATTGAATGTGATATAATTTTCTGTACCCAAATACATATCATCAATGCCTTCACATATGAGTAACACTGTGAACTGTTCTTTAATGAACACTGTGAACCTACAGTTCAATGTGTAAATACTTTTTAACAAACTCTACCTTATAGTTAACTAATAAGATAAACTAAGGTTATGTTTCCTCTTGTGATGCATTAAGAGATTCAATATCATCTGCCAAAACCATTAATCTCAATTTAATTATGGAAAAATCTTCACATACAAATTAAGGGACAGTCTGTAAAACAACTGGCACTCGACCTTTAAAAATAATCTTGCTAGGAAAAGAACATGAAAAGTGTTCTAGAATGAAAGAAACTAAAGACTTTGGATCCCACCTCCCCCCACCAAAAAAGAGAAAGAAATAAAGAAATAAGAAACAGAGGAAGAAAGGAAAAAATCTTGTATTGAAGGATATTAGAGGAAATGGGAATATAGACTATAGATTGAAAAATAGTTTTATATTAGTGCTCCATTAAAGTATTAAAATAGGGCGCCTGGGTGGCTCAGTGGGTTAAGCCTCTGCCTTCGGCTCAGGTCATGGTCTCAGGGTCCTAGGATTGAGTCCCACATCAGGCTCTCTGGTCAGCGGGGAACCTGCTTCCTCCTCTCTCTCTCTGCCTGCGTCTCTGCCTACGTGTGATCTCTCTCTGTCAAATAAATAAATAAATAAAATCTTTAAAAAAAAGAATATTAATATAAAAATGAAAATAGTCATCAAAAAAGGAGGTTAAAAAAGCTCAAACTTCTGCAACTGTGTATCGGGACTGAAAATTGTGCATTTAAATATATACATATATATTATATAATACATATATTATACATATATGTGTAAATATATATATATATATTATTTATTTACTTATTGTCTTTTCTTACTTCCACTAATAGTGCACCTGAAACAAAGGCTTGTGTGTGAGTAACCTATCTGTGAAGATGTTTTTAGGGATTAGAGTGAAGGTTAGTGAAGAAGTAAAGCAGAAATAGAATAACTAAAAGGGATATATCATTGTTGACAGCTGTGACTGGTGATCAGGTGCTCAACAGATAATCAAGATGCAGAATAGTCAGTGTTTCTGTCAGAACTGAGAAGCCAAGGTTTAGAACTAATTTTGCTTGTTTACTTAATCAGGAAAGCCCATTACTTAAACAAACAAATGCAGGTCAGGTATACTTGAGTCTAGTATCTCCCTGAGCATCCAATTTCCTGGGCCTTTTCAGAGTCAACCCCTCTATCTTAAATTGTATAGTCTGCATATGAATTACATATATGGCCAACTCCTCTGCTCTTCCATTGGGAGAACAAAACAGAATGAATCCAGAGACTGGGCTTCTTACCCCATATTTGGTAGACTGTTTATGTGATTTTTTAAAAATTAGTAAGGTTTTTCAGATCGTCAATTTTCTTATCTGAAAGATAAGGAGGTTAGACTACTTCTAACTTTCCATATGGCATGATTCTATTACTAAGCAAAGAGATGTGCAAAATGACTTCATAGAAGGGTTCACAACTGTTAAGTCACCTGAGCTTCATGCAAAATTGTCCATTTAAGGGCTATCATACAGTTAGGATTTGGCAATAGTTGAAGACATCCTTTCTGAAAGCTGTGTTGAAAGCAATGCCAAAGATCACTTACATCAGTTGTTCCTTTTCCCATTTCTTTTCTTTCCAAATATCACCATCGAAACTAACAATCATAATTCACATTATTTTTCTCCCCACTGGACTCTGCATCAGTGACATAAATGAACTGAAAAGGAACACAAAGTGGCATTCAAAATTCTGACTTAATTTATGATTTGGATGGCATTCTATCAGTACTAGCCAACCATAGTAGGACACTTAGCATATTGATACCTCATAGTTTTGTTTGTGTTTTCATTTTTAATAAATCTATAATGTGCACAGTTCCTGCTGCAGCTGCTTCTTTGCATTTATAATATTATAATATGCTTAAATGTGCTGGTGAGGCTTTTTATGTATTTCAATTAATTTAAAATTTAATTGTGCTTTAACCATTACTATAGGGTAAATTTTTGGTCTCTCTGAGAAGAAAAGTTTAACAATTATTAAACTGGCTATAGTGAAGAAAGATAATAAAACATTACATCAAATGCTGGCTAACAAAAACAAGGATTGTGAATAGGCTCAGTCAAAAGTTCTTTATAAACTAAAACAATAATAAGATACAACAATGCACATATTAGAATGGCTAACATTATCTTTTTTTTTCTTTTTTTTAAATTTCATTTCTTTTTTTGTAATTGTTTTATTTATTTTTTTATTTCTTTTCAGCGTAACAGAATTCATAGTTTTACGCCACAACCAGTGCTCCATGCAATGCGTGCCCTCCATAATACCCACCACCTGGCTCCCCCAACCTCCCACCCCCCGCCCCTTCAAAACCCTCAGGTTGTTTTTCAGAGTCCATAGTCTCTCTTGGTTCATCTCCCCCCCAATTTTTCTCAACTCCATTCTCCTCTCCATCTCCCCATGTCCTCCGTGTTATTTGTTATGCTCCACAAATAAGTGAAACCATATGATAATTGACTCTCTCTGCTTGACTTACTTCACTCAGCATAATCTCTTCCAGTCCTTTCCATGTTGATACAAAAGTTGGGTATTCATCCTTTCCGATGGAGGCATAATACTCCATAGTGTATATGGACCACATCTTCCTTATCCATTCATCTGTTGAAGGGCATCTTGGTTCTTTCAACAGTTTGGCGACCAGTGGCCATTGCTGCTATAAACATTGGGGTACAGATGGCCCTTCTTTTCACCACATCTGTATCTTTGGGGTAAATACCCAGTAGCGCAATGGCAGGGTCATAGGGAAGCTCTATTTTTAACTTCTTGAGGAATCTCTACACTGTTCTCCAAAGTGGCTGCACCAACTTGCATTCCCACCAACAGTGTAAGAGGCTTTCCCTTTCTCCACATCCTCTCCAACACACGTTGTTTCCTGTCTTGCTGACTTTGGCCATTCTAACTGGTGTGAGGTGGTATCTCAATGTGGTTTTAATTTGAATCTCCCTGATGGCTAGTGATGATGAACATTTTTTCATGTGTCTGATAGCCATTTGTATGTCTTAATTGGAGAAGTGTCTGTTCATGTCTTCTGCCCATTTTTTGATATGATTATCTGTTTTGCCTGTGTTGAGTTTGAGAAGTTCTTTATAGATCCTGGATATCAACCTTTTGTCTGTACTGTCATTTGCAAATATCTTCTCCCATTCCGTGGGTTGCCTCTTTGTTTTGTTGACTGTCTCCTTTGCTGTGCAGAAGCTTTTGAACTTGATGAAGTCCCAAAAGTTCATTTTCACTTTTGTTTCCTTTGCCTTTGGAGACATATCTTGAAAGAAGTTGCTGTGGCTGATATCGAAGAGGTTACTGCCTATGTTCTCCTCTAGGATTCTGATGGATTCTTGTCTCACATTGAGGCCCTTTATCCATTTCGAGTTTATCTTTGTGTATGGTGTAAGAGAATGGTCCAGTTTCATTCTTCTACATATAGCTGTCCAATTTTCCCAGCACCATTTATTGAAGAGACTGTCTTTTTTCCACTGTATATTTTTTCCTGCTTTGTCGAAGATTATTTGACCATAGAGTTGAGGGTCCATATCTGGGCTCTCTACTCTGTT
>PISX010011345.1:53599-65847 GCA_004024625.1 Mellivora capensis | reverse complement strand
CACCCCCCCCGGGGCTCCTTGGACTCCCAGCTGGGACCTTGCCCCTTGACACCTTTCTACTTCCCCTTTGAAACCCCCTCCTTCTTCGCTCCGATTCCGTCTCACTCCAAATGGCCCGCCCTGATCGCCTCATTCTCCTCCAGCCCTTCCTCCTTTGGGACCCTCCCCCAGGCCTGGAGCCACCTTCTTACCCTTCTTTATCTAACGCAACCTCTCCTGGATTCAGGGATTCGGATCCCAGGAGTCCCATTCTCCAAGCCCCAAGTCCAAACTCCGTCTCCCTCCAATCTCTTCAGGAACGTATTCCCCGTTTCGGGGGACCCCTTCTCAGACACATCCTGCTCTCACCGGGCCCGGGCCCTCTCCCTTCCTCCAGGACCGCCTCCCTCAAGGACCTGGCCGGCACCCTCCTCAGGGCCCACGGTCCCTAAGACTCGGACATTAAGAGTTGCCCCACTCCAGGACCCTAGGACCCCGTCCTCCCGGATTCCCTAGGCCCAATGTCCCCTCACCCCCCCACTGCCTCCCAAACTCGGGCGTCCTGACCGCCAGAATCCCACACTCCGGGGCCACTCAGACCCCTTTTAGCCCCAACCCCCGGCTCCCAGCCACCTCAAGAGGAGCCCCCACTCTTTCCAGGACCCTCCCCTCGCGCTCACCTCGCTCAGGGCTGGGCGCACGCTCCGGGCCGCGGGCCCCGCAGCCGCATGACCGGCCCCGCGGCTTCCCCCGGCCGCCGCCGCCGCCACCGGGGTCGCCGGTGCCCGCGCCCCCCGCCCCCGCCCCGGAGCCCGGCGTCCCGGCCCCCTCCCGGCCTCCCACCCCCCACCCCCCGCGCCCGCGGCCTCACTCGGCGGACGGCGCCGGGAGCTGGGACCCGCGGCCGCTCATTGGCTACTGCGGAGGAGGGGAGGGGCGGGGAGGGAGGGGGAGGCTGCAGGGAGGGAGGGAGATGGGCCTTGAGAATGGGGGAGGAAGGGAGAGAAGGAGAATAGAAACAGAGGCAGAGAGCCCGAGAGGGGCAGGGGCACCCTGAGAGGCAGACAGAGCCGAGGATCTAGACTCCCACCGAGACCTCGAGGCTGAGGAGTGCTGAGACTCGCAGGTCTGGCGACTGGGGGAACACAGAGGGGGCCTGAAAGAGACAGAGAGAGAGGAGAGGCAGAAACCAGGTCTAAGACCCTGGTGTCCTCGGGCTCAGAGCTTCTGGGACTCTGGAAGTGGACAGGTCAGAGAGACAGAGAGACAGGGAGACGTTCACAGGCCCTGAGCTGAGAGATGCTGAGACCCAGACACCTTGAGCTAGGGAAAGAGACAGACAGACAGAGAGACAGGGGGAGAGAGAGACCCTGAGAAAGAGACAGAGCAGGGGCAATCCTGGGGCTCCCTTGACAAGGACTGGGGCTCTGGCCAGGCCTGGGGCGGAGCCTGGGGTCTGGGCGGCTGGAGGAGGCGGGAGGGGGCGTCCCGGGCCGGGGTCCCCAGAGCAGCAGGCGGGCGCAGAGCGGAGCTGGGTCCTGCAGCCGCCGCGGAGCTGGGAGCCGGGCCAGCCCCCCCCCCCCGCCGTGATGTCAGCGGGGCCACTCTTAAAGGGGCAGGCCGCCCGCCGAGGGTCGGAGCGGGGGCTGGGGGCGGCGGGCAGAGCACGGGGGGTTACTGCTACGGTGCTGGGAGATCCAAGGGGAGCCCCAGCATCCAACTGGGCTGAGTCCCGGAAACCCAAGAGCCTGCAGAGACGAAGAGATGCCGGGGCTCCCCGAGGGAGCCTGCGAAGCTTTGGGGCTCAGTCCCCTCCAAACACACAGACGCAGACACACCATTCAACTGGCCTGCCCGGGTCCGGGACTACATTTTCCATCAGCCCTGGCGGTGAGGGGCCGCACTTGGGGGGAAGGGTCCGCCGCGGTGTCTGCTGGGAACTGTAGTCTGTTGGGACTCTTCTTTGCGCGCACCCCGCTCTCCTCCCCCCCCCCCCCCCCCCCCCCCCCCCCCCCGCCCGCAACTGGGTCAAGGCAAAGAGGCCCGTCTTCTGGCTCGCTGGCTGACTCTTAAGTTCGCGGGCTCTGCTTGTCTGGTTTCTCTGTCGTGGGGTCTCCAGGTCTCTCAATAGGAGGCCAGACTTTCATCTTCCCTCTCAGGACTGTGCCCACCCCCGCCCCAGTCTCTGGGTCTCAGTGTGGGTCTGGGAGCTTGTGTATGGCTCTGGGTGAGTAGGTGCATGCCTGTGTCTCTGGGCCGGGGGTCTCTCCCTGACACTCCCGTGGTCTGTGTGTCCATCTCTACCTCCTTGTGCACGTGCCCACTTGGGTCCTCGCGGCGGCACTCACGCCTCCCCCCACGCCCGGCCTCTGCTCTTTCTCTCCGGCGCTGTCTACCTTCTCCCCACTTTCTGGGTCTCTGTGGTTTCCCTCGCTCTCTGCCGCCCCGCCCCCCAGCCTCTGTGTGTGTGTTTCCGTGTACAGTCACTGGCCCACCTCCACACCCCCTTCATTCTGCCGGCTTAAAAGAAAACATCCAAACACTTCAGCATCAGCATCCCAAATTTATTCTCCAGCAGCTGTGGCCGGGTGGGAGAGCCAAAGAGAAGAGTGGGCGCGGGGAGGAGGAGAGAGTCCCGGAGAGTGGCAGGCACGGGGTGGGGGGAGAGCAGGAGGGAGGAGGGGTTCCGAGCAGGACTGGAGCCATGCACCTGGCAGGCGAGCAGTGATGGGTTTAGGGTGGGGCGTCTAGAACAAAAGCTGATTGAGAACAGCTGGGATAAGAATCCTTCACACAGCCCAGGAATCCCTAGAGTGTAGAAGAGGAGCACTGGAGCATGGGGGCACAGCCTCCCACTTACTCCAGAATGGGCTGGGGGAGTTCGGAGGTGTAGGGCTATTCTGGAATCCAAGTCTGGAACAGCCCACCCCTTGAGCCTATTTCTCAGAAAGGAAAAATAAATAAATAAAGGAAAAAGGAAAAGAAAGGAAGAAGGAAAAGAAGAGAAAATAAAAGGAAAAACGAGAGGCACAGATTCTACCGAAATGGAGTCTAGAACCCCGTGGAACTGGGAGATGGTGGCCGCTCTGGAACCTGGTGGAGCAGAGTCCCGAACACTGAGGTGCGGGAGAATCCAGGGCTCAGCACAGCAGAATCTAGAACGCGGTGCGGCTCTAGAGGCTGTACGGAGATTAGAATGCCAGGGGCGCTGGGGAGGGGCGCCTGGCCCCCACGGGGCAGAGGCTAGAATGCCGGGGAGCAGATCTAGAGTGGGAAGGAGGTGAACAGGGGGCTAAGGCCGGCCTGGGGGGGCGATGGGGACACCTAGTGGCGGCAGGAGAGATTACATGACTGGCACAGGCGGTGGGCTGACAGGGCTGCGGGCGTCGGGGTGCACGAAATCCGGGTTCACGTAGGTGAAGCCTTGGAAGTCGGCCTGGTCGATGCTGGCCAAAACTAGGCGGTCCGGCGGGGTCAGCGCGGGCGCCGCCCGCGTGAAGAATTTGTCGAAGTTCTCACCGCTGCGTCCACACTGGGGGGAGCACAGGGAGGGAAAGATGAAATTCTCTCCGCTCCTCGGGTGTCCCTCCGGGTCCCCTCCGTCCATCTCCTGTCTCGCTCGGAACCTCTGCACATCCTTCACGGCCTGCATATCCCGTTAGGGCGTCTCCCCAGAGGGACCCCCACCCCACCTCCACATATAGGAACTGGAGCTCTTGGGTACCACCCCACCCCTCTCCAACCCGAAGGACCAAGAATGTTCCCGCAATGGCTGACCGGACGGGGTCTGAAGGGAGGCGCGATCTCCAGCCGTTCCAGGCGCTCCCAGTCCATCCAGCGGAAAAAGCCATGAGCGCGGATGGCGGGCTCCCCGTCCGGCCCTGAGCCCAGGCGTTTCGCTGGGTGCTTAGTTAGGAACTGTGGGAAACACAGAGACAGACAGACAGACAGAGTCCCAGACAGGGAGGCACGGAGAACGAGCAGGAGAGAAAGACAAAAACAGAAGAACAGAGACACAGCATAGAGACCCAGAGAGAGAAGAAGAGCAAGGGGGAACAGAATGGGGGAAAAGAGGAATGGGGGAGAATAAATGAGAATGAGATAGATGAACTCCAAACCCAGAGGCCCAGGGACAGACAGAGAAGGAGAAAAATCATGGCATCAAGGTATGAGGGGCAAGAAACCCAGAAAGAGGAAAGGCACAGCAAAGAATCCCCGAAAGAGAAGTTGGAGGGAAAGAGAGAAGGAGAGGAAAAGGGAGAGAGGAAGGGAGGGAAATGGAGAGAGACAGTGGTTGGAGACCCAGAGCAAAGGGGGAATAAAGAGCCCAAGAGGGAGAGATAGAGACCCAGGGGAACGGCAGAGACCCAGAGAAGGTGGGAGATAAGATGCAGAAAGAGATGATGGAGATTCAGCAGACGAACCCCCAGAGAGAGGGGAAAAGACACAATATGAAGGCAGAGACTCAGAAAGAGAGGAGGACAGTTCCAGAAAGAGGACAGAGATTCAGAGTATGTGTGTATGGGAGTTGGGGGTAGGAGGGAAATAGACACCCAGAGAGAGGGGCACAAAGATGCAAGAGGTCAGTGGAGATCCCCAGGGACACAGAGAAAAGGTGGAGACACAGGAAGCCCCATCGAATGTAGATGGAGGCAGAGGTAGGAGACAGAAGCCGGAGAGTGACAGTCAGAGAGAATGGAGACAGGAGCCGGAAGCAGAAGGGTACTAATGCTTGTTGAAAAGCTGCCACGGGCTAGGCTCTTTCTCCTGCACTAACTCCACAACCCCGGGAGAGGAGGCAGGCTCCCAGAGTTTGGGTGGCTTGCCCAAGATCCCACAGGAAGAGAAGTGGCAAGAGTTAGGTTCACCTGACCCACCCAGTTCTGGAGAGGAAGGCCCTGGCCTTCCAGCACTGCCTGCAGTGAGCTGGGGAGTGGGTGCTGTAGAGGGGAGGAGGCTAGAGGCCATCCTTGGACCAGAGGTGACAGCAGAGCAGTCCATCGGTGTTCTAACGACATCTCTGTATGATACAAACTTTTCCAGCAGATGGAAGGGCAGTAACTTCAGGGGTGGGAGCCTTTTTCTAATGAGCACAGAGCCACTGTATGGAAGCCCAGGATGGTAGTGATGGGGCACAGGGGTTGTCTGGAGACTCTGGGGGCCAGGGGGCTCTCACCCCCTTGCAGATCGCCACAGCTTCTCGGGAAAGCGACTTGGGGTAAGTGACAGTTTGTTCCATGATGGCCTGAAACAGCTCTTCCTCATCCTCCCCATCAAAAGGGGGCTGAGAAAATAGAGGCACAGAGTCAGAGACTTGACAAACTGCCCCTCCCCAACTTCCACACCCCCTCACCCAGCATGAACATGAACACCCCCTCCAACATCCTAGGGAAAAACTGGATCAAGCGACCACAGATTTCTCTCTTCTCCCTCAGACTCTCTGCTTTCCTATCTCAGATGCACCAGCTCTCTGCACCTCCTTGCTGCTCTGTCTTTCTCTGCTATCCAAATCAGCAGGGCATTAATTAGACAATATGTCACTTAAACAGAAGAGAGACAAAAAATGCAGGTACGGGATGCCTGGGTGGCTCAGTTGGTTAAGCAACTGCCTTCAGCTCAGGTCATGATCCCAGCGTCCTGGGATGGAGTCCCACATCGGTCTCCTTGCTTGGCAGGGAGCCTGCTTCTCCCTCTGCCTCTGCCTGCCACTCTGTCTGCCTGTGCTCGCTCTCTCACGCTCTCTCTCTCTCTCTGACAAATAAATAAATAAAATCTTTAAAAAAAATTAAAAAAAAATGCAGGTAAAAAAAAACTGTAAAAGCATTCTCTGGGTTGAATGAGTTGCTTCCAGTCTTCTGGGATTAGGAAAAGCAAAACCAAGGGAAGGATTCTTTTCTTTCTTTCTTTCCTTCTTTTTCTTATTTTTGCTTGTTTGTTTGTTTGTTTTTAAGAGCCTGCAGGAGCAGGGGTGGGGAGGAGTGAGGAGTAGGGGGAGAGAGAGAGAGAGACCCAAGCAGGCTCCATGCCCAGCGTGGAGCCCAACAGAGGACTTGATCTCAGGACCCTGAGATCATGATCTGAGCTAAAATCAAGAGTCGATGCTTAACCAAATGAGCCCCCCAGGTGCCTCCCAAGGCAAGGATTCTTCATGTGGGGTCTAGGAAGTCTGTTTATACAACTGAGGGGGTCCATGAGCTTGAACAGGGAAAAAAGTACATCCTTATTTTTTAAAAATCTTTAACTGAAATTCAGCATTCCTGTATAAATGTAGGCAAAAACCACAGTGGTAGTACTTGTGACTTCATCACCAACAGAAATCACAGATATTTTCTTAGCACGTTAGATTTGCAGGTTTCTCAAAATGTTAGTCATCTCAACTTCAAGATTACTGGTAGACCTTCCTGGTTATTTCCCGTCACTGTGAGATAATACTATTTAGTTCATTAACAGGAAATCACATACGTGTCCACATCCCAGTGCTTAATATTTACCTAACTGTATACCTTTAAATTAAATTTATTTAGCTGGCTGAACTGTTAAATTAAAATTTTTGTTTTGATAGCCATTTCAATGCTATTGGCTTCCTTTGTAATCCTATTATTTTATTTCATGTATTTATTTATTTGCCAGAGAGAGAGGGAGAGAGAGCGCGAGCACAGGCAGACAGAGTGGCAGCAGAGGCAGAGGGAGAAGCAGGCTCCCCGCCGAGCAAGGAGCCCGATGTGGGACTCGATCCCAGGACGCTGGAATCATGACCTGAGCCGAAGGCAGCCGCTCAACCAACTGAGCCACCCAGGCGTCCCTATTTCATGTATTTAAACACTTTGTTCTGAGAAGGGGTCCTTGGCGCCAAGAAAGTTTTAAGAACCTCTGGCCTGTGGGAAAATAATGCTTCAGGACCAAGGACAGCACTATCCAGGCAGGACGTTCCCCTGGCTTAGCCCCCCTCCTCAGTCCGCAGACATCCCTTCCTAACCTGCTCTTTGAGATAAAGGCCGTGTGACAGGGGGCATCCCACAAGGTGCTGCCTTTAGCCAAGCCAGCCTCCCCCCGGCTCCCCTTACCTGTCCTGCCAGCATCTCATACAGCAAAACCCCAAAGGACCACCAATCCACAGACTTCCCATAGGGCTGGTAGGCAATGATCTGGTGAGAAAGGGCGGGAGTCAAGGAATCATGGTTTGGGCTTCAAGAAGCCTAAGACCCCTTCTGGCCTCGCTCCCTGGGAACCCTACCCACGTTAAGTGTTTCAACACAAACTCTTCCCACTCAGAACACTTAGGCCAGAGCTCCATCTTTTTGGAAAATTCAGATACAAAATTTACCTACATAGAACATTCCTTTGGTCCCCAAAATAAAGACTATCTAAGGGCCAAGTCAAAAGTTCCAACCAGCTAGAATATTTGGGTAACCAGACCTTCTCCTTAAGGAGAAGGTAAAGAAGGGCTAAATTTCAGAGACCAGAGAGTTTTTAATCTGGATGCACTTACAATCCATCTAGGAGGCTGTTCCTAGACCTAAGAATTCCAGCCTCAATAGGTCAGTCAGAAATATGTGTGTGTTTTTCCAAATCTCCACAGGTTCTGAAACCATCGACACTGATTACCTGGGCATTAGCGCTGAATCACCCTGAGAGATTAAGAATGGCACCACCAACACCGCTTTCTCCCTCAACTGGGACAAGTCAGGACCCTCTATTTCCTTATACATGGTCAGATCATTAGCTCCAGTCCCTTAACAAAGTCAGAGTATACTCCCCCAATGTGAAATATTCAGAGGACAGCTCAGGGCTCTGGGAAGATGGCCTCCACCCACTCAGAGTACACTGGAAGTTGTCTCCACCCTCTAGAATAGTCTAGAATAGTCCTGTATCAAAAAGTCCTGCTCTCTGAGAATTCTTAGGAGCCGAGCGGGTTCCACTCTGTTAGCACACTCACCTGCCTGGCCGCCCACATTGGCAGCTCCGAGACCCAGCTCTGCCCACTGGGAATGCGGGACACACAGGCCCCTCTGCGTTGCTTGCTGCTAGACCCCCCAAGACTCAGGTAAAGACCCCAGGGTCAGGACCCCCACATTCTGAGTGTTTAACAAGCAGCCACCCCCGGCCAGCAAACTCGGAGGGCAGCAAGAGCAGCAGAGGGAGGTTACCTCGGGGGCTATGTAGTCTGGGGTCCCGCAGAAGGTGCGGGTCGTGGACCCCGGGAAGACGTTCTCCTTACACATGCCGAAGTCAGTGATTTTGATGTGTCCTTCGGCATCCAGCATGACGTTGTCTAGTTTCAGGTCCCTGGGGGTGGGAGGCAGGACGGAGAGGAGTTGAGGGAAGGGTGGAGTCCCAGAAGCTGGGGCGGCAAGTGTTTGTGTGTTTTCTTTTAAAGTGAGCTCTTCGCCCAAGGCGGGACTTGAACTCGCGACCGACCGCGAGATCACCCGTCGCTCGCTCTACCCACTGGGCAGCCAGGTGCCCCTGGAGCCGCCCTTGGGATCCCTTTCCCTCTTAGGGACCTGCTGGCCTCCAGTGAAAGGTCAGACCGCTCACCGGTAGATGATGCCCTGATTGTGAAGGAAGAAGAGGCCAATGGCGATTTCCGCTGCATAGAACCTGGAGAAGGGGGCGGGGAGCCAGAGGTCAAAGGCTGGGGCCCTCTTCCCCCCACCCCTCCTCGTCTCTTGGCCAAGACTCACGCGGCATGGGGCTCCTTAAACTTGCCCAGCTGCTGAATGTGGTACATCAAGTCGCCCCCGGTGACATACTCCATCACGAAATACAGGCGATCCTGGGGCGGGCGGTGGGGGGGGGGGTGGCTCAGAGGAGGGACACGCGGACCAGAGGGTAGGAGGGGTCCATTCCCGCCCACTCCAGACAAACTTGCATCAGAAACCCAGAGCGGCTGGGCGGCCCGAGGACTCAAGCCTGCCCCCCAGAATCTCCACCTGCCCCTCCACCTGCCGCCCCCAACTGGCCCGGCCCTCCGCGAATGGAGACCGAGGCCATTCCCGGGAAATCCCAGGGGCGCCGCCGCCTCTCCGCGCACCTCCTCGCGCAAACGCGACCCCGACCACCTGTTAGGGAACCAGCGGTGTTTCGGGCCCCGCTTGCAGCGCACGATAACGTTTCTCGAAATCCAAGAAGCTGGCTACGTCTATCCAGAGCCTTTTGAAGGAGTCACGCCCTCTCCAACCTCAGGCGGTTCCCACTCCCTGCCCCACCCCACGATCTGGGGGGCGCGCCCCATGTCTGACCAGACTTTCCCTCAGAATCCGATGGGACGACCTCGTTCCGCGGAGCCAGCCAGCGGCCGGCAGCCCCTCGGAGGCCATTGGCCTCCCGCACTCCCTCTACTCCAAACTCCTCGGCTCAGACCACACCCACCCAAGACCCCCGGGTGCAGGCCACGCCCACCAGGCCCGCAGCCCTCTGGCCACGCCCAGTCAGCGTGCGGAAGGTTCTCGGCCTCACGCAAGTCTCAGAATCCCGGGGCAGAAGTCTGACCTGAGCCAGCCTCTGCACCCCTCCTTTCTTACCGGGGTCTGGAAGGTGGAGTGCAGCTGGGTGAGAAAGTGGGGCCGGCCCCCCGGGCCCCGGCCCCCCAGGGCCAGCACTCGCTTCTCCACAAGGGTGCAGTCCACGTCGTCGTCCTGGACAATCACGTCTTTCTTCAGGATCTTGATGGCATAGAGCTCATCAGAGCCCCTGCGCTCAGCCAGCATCACCTGGGGACAGAGGTCCAAAAGGCCCAGTCCATCTTGGGAAGGAACCCAGAGATGCAGATTCCTGGCCCTCCCCTTCAGGGACACAGAGAAAGGGAATCCCCCGTCCTTCCTCTCTCTTTCTCAGGGGACCGGGTACCCTGGTTTTGCTGAGCATTCCCTCCTGAAAGCATCCCAGTCTTTATGCCCGACCTCTCAGGGGCACTCAGGGGTCCCATCAAGCCCTCTTTGGTGACTCAGTGGCCTAGTGTCCCTCCCCAAATACCGGGAATCTGATGTCCCCCCCAGACATCCTCCCCTTTCCCCCCAGAACCCCAGGAGTCCAACCTTCCCAAAACTGCCTTTTCCTAGAACCATGAGGAAGCTGAAGTCAGAGATGTGGAGACGTCCAGGGCTCGTCCCAAAGAAACAGCGCTTGGAGTCGGTGGGACTGGGGGACGGGGAAGGGATAGGAGAGGAAGAGGGACCCATCCGCACACGCTGTGAGAAAGGGGAGAGATCCGGATGTAGTCAGACTCCAGATGGGGATAAGGAGATGCCCCTGAGAGAGCATCCAAGAATGAAAGGGATGGGGACAGACAGAAAAAGAAAGTTGTCTCTGCCCCCACCACCACCTCTTGGCATAAGACCTTGCACTGATTTTCTATAGCCTGGAGGGCTGATCATTAAAATAACACTTAGACAGATTACTATATGCCATTAGATAAGCTGTTAGCACCCCCATTTTATTTTATTTATATATATATATATATATTTTAATTTATTTATTTGTCAGAGAGAGCCAGAGAGCGAGCATAGGCAGACAGAGGCAGGCAGAGGCAGAGGGAGAAGCAGGCTCCCTGCCAAGCAAGGAGCCCGATGTGGGACTCGATCCCAGGATGCTGGGATCATGACCTGAGCCGAAGGCAGCCGCTTAACCAACTGAGCCACCCAGGCGTCCCTTTTTTTTTATTTTTTAAGTAATCTCTATACCCATCACGGGGCTCAAACTCACAACCTCAAGATCAAGAGTCTCACACTCCACCGACAGAGCCCACCAGGTGCCCCTACCCCACCCCCATTTTGAGAAGAGGAAATTGGCACAGAGATAGCAAATAACTTGCCCAGCGTCACACAGATTAAAAAGCAGAGCCAGAATTCAAAATCCACGAAAGCCAGAAACTGTCTCCCTCCTTTTTGTGTCTTCAGCATCGCCCAGCGCGAGGGCCCTGAATGGATGAAGGGCTTCCAGGATGCGCGTGCATTTCCTATTGTGCAACCTTGAGAGCACACCCAGAGTCCGAACACCTTTACCACTGCTGCTTCCAGCTCTTCCCACCCGAGTCTCCACAGAGCCTCCTCCCTGCTTCCCCCTCTGCCTCTATTTCTACTCTCCACACAGAGCCTTGTCTTGTTCAGAAGGAAGCCACCTCCCACCACCTTTGATGCTCCCACCCTCCCACCCCATCTCACCCAGTTTAAAAGCCACAATCGTTCCAGCAAATGACAAGTCACACCCCTTCCCTCTCTGATTTAATTTCCTACTTTCCACACCCTGTCCCCCTTCAGCCCCGCTGTCCTCCTTGCTGTACTACTCCCAGCCTGCTCCTACCACAGGGCCTTTGTGCCTGCTCTTCCCTCTGCCTGGAAGGTTTTCCATCCTTCAGCCTGGAAATCTGGTCTCCCCTTCCTGTGCCTGGAAAATCCTACACTTCCAGCTGGACTCACCACCCCCCTAGGAAGCTGTCTCTGGGTCTCCCAGGCTATGCTTCCAGTACTCTCCAGGGCCTGAGGCTACTACCTCCATTGTCAAACCCATTCCTTCCCGGTGGATGTCTCTGTATGTAACTTTCTCCTACTTTGAAGTTGGAGCTCCCCAGGGAATGGACTGATTCTACCCCCAGAACAGGTTTTAGCTTCTGTGACACCTCAGGAAATAGGTGTGAGTGAGAAAACGAATGGAAGAGAGAAGGCCGCAGTGATAAACAGAAAAATTCAAGGATCGGTCAGGTGTAGCCTCCTCAGGGAAGTCCCTCCCTGGCCATCCCCACACCCCAGGCTGGCTTGGTGCCTCCTCTAGGCTTCTCCAGGGCCTGGGGCACCTCTGATACAGCTCACCATCCTGGAATTTAAATATCTGTCACTGTGGGACTTGCTTAAGGGTCAGGTTCCCCTTTGAGGTGCTCGGTTTAACTCAGCAAGCACGACACCGGCCGTCAAGTCTGTGCCCGGCCAGATACCAGGGGAGGGAGACGTGGGAAGAGACAAGCAGGCCACAGGAATGAAACTGTCTCGGTTCCAGGCCTGAGCTCTACTCACCTCATACAGTTCCAGGGGGTAGTTACAGGCCTGAGGGAGAAGAAAGCCAGAGTCAGAGGCCCCAGATAGGTAGGAGGTTGCCCTAAAACAGAGGGTGGGGACTCCACACCCCCAAGCCATGGGAATGGATAGGCACTCTAATTCCCATCATACCCTGGGGCAAGAGTCCCCTAGAAAAGCAGAAGGATCCCCAGGGCCTTCTGGGAATTGTAGTCCCAGGACCCCTGGGCACCCAGCCGCTCTGAACTGTGTGTGCGGGGG
>PISX010011345.1:0-53499 GCA_004024625.1 Mellivora capensis | reverse complement strand
GGCACAGCTGCGACCCTGCCCCGCCCTCACCAGCCGTCCACCGGGGCCTTGAGCAGCTCCGAGACCCCGAAGGACATGGCACCCATGAAGTCGTTGCGGGAAGTCCGGTCCCAGTCCCACACCTCCACGCTGAGCCGGCGCTCCACATCCCCTGGCTTCAGGTTGCTGCGGGAAGGGTAGGGTGGAGTGAGGGTCCAGCTCCCAGCTCCCCGGCTTCCCTATCCTTGGTCCTGGAGGAGGACGCAAGTCCTTCTGGGGTGAGCTGGGGTCTACTCCTGCTCCCTAAACTGTCCTGTCATCTCAGACCCTCCCAAAGGGGGTCTTCCCCAATAGCGGGACCCTGAGTACATCTAGACAGCGCTCAATCTCTCTCCCTTCCTCCCACATTCTTGGCTCCTTCCCATCCCTGCGTCCTGTCCTTTCTCTTCAGATCTCTCTCCCGAGTCTCTGTGGCCACTCCTTCCTCTGGGTCTCTGTCCTTCTGTCTTTCTGTTAATTGGCTTCTCTTTCTCTTCCTGCCACCCACCCACCAACCCTCTGCTTACATCCCACCCCCCTGCATTCTGTCTGTGTGTCTCTTTGGGTTTGTGTCTCTTCTTCGGAACCCAGCATATCTGTCTCACTCTAAAGTTGTGGGCTTTGATGGATATTAAATGCACAGATCTCTCTCTCTTGGCTTCTGTAACTCCATCCCTCTCTGTCAGTCACTCCATTCCCTCTCCCACCACCTTTCTCTGCCCTTTTCTTGGATTCCCTCTATCCTAACACCTCCCACCATCTGCTCTCTGGGGTCTTGTGGGCCACCAAGACCCTCAGATCCTTCTCTACCAGCCATCACAGCATCCCCTGCACCCGAGGCTCACAACACAAAGGTCTCGTTCCACACAGGGTTTAGTGTGGCTTTCACTGTCCGGGTCTTCTGTTTTGTCAAGTTCCGAGGGTCTGGGATAAGCTTCAGCTTCACATAGGGATCTGACAGACCATTGGGATCCATTGGGATGAGGTTACGGGCCTCGCCAACTGAGAGGAGAAGTGAAGGAGGGTAGACAGGGTTACAGATCCAGGAAGAGGCCCCGAAGTCTCCCCAGTCGGCAATCAAAAATCCAAGCTCTCCGCCTTTCTCACGACCCAGGCGTCTTTGGCCTTACCTCTCCAGTATCCAGAAACAGGGCCTAAAGCCCTCTCCCCAGCCAGGGACCCAGAAATCAGACCTAGAGCCCCCTCCTCCCTGAGGCCCAGGAATGAGGACCCTGGTCTGGGCATATCACCAATAGTAAACCCAAACATCCCTCCGAATCAGGTTCTCTCTCCTCCCTCTCAAGGACCACGATTTAGAGTGGCCATTAAGGGGCACCTGGGTGGCTCAGTGGGTTAAGCCTCTGCCTTCAGCTCAGGTCATGATGGGACTGAGCCCCACATCGGGCTCTCTGCTCAGCAGGGAGCCTGCTTCTCCCTCTCTCTCTGCCTCTCTGCCTACTTGTGATCTCTCTCTCTGTCCAATAAATAAATAAAATCTTTAAAAAAAAAATAGAGTGGCCATTAAGAGGGGTACCTCTGAAAGGGGGTGCCTGGGGGGTATAGTCAGTTGGCCATCTGCCATCTGCCTTCAGGCCATGCCTGGAGTTTGAGCCCCCACATCGGGCTCCCTGCTTAGCAGGGAGTCTGCTTCTCTCTCTCTCTCTGTCCCTCTCCCTGCTTGTGTGCTCTCTTTCTCATTCTCTCTCAAATAACTAACTTTTTAAAGATTTTATTTCTTTGAGAGAGAAGGAGAGGGAGAAGCCAACTCCCAGCAGAGCAGAGAGCTGGATGTGGGCCTCCATCCCAGGACCCTGAGATCATGACCTGAGCCGAAGGCAGACGCCCAACCGACTGAGCCACCCAGGCGCCCCAATAGATAAAATCTTAAGCAAACAAACAAACAAACAAACAAAAAGGCCCTGAAAGTTTCAAGGGTCAAGTTGGAAGGGACTGGCCTGGCGGAGGCGGTGCTCAGCCTTTGCAGGTGGGGCTAGGAGTGTGGGCGTGGCCCGCAGGGGGCGTGGCCCTCCTTGGAGGGTTGGGCGCCTCCCCGACCCCCGCAGTTGAACCCCTTGGGCCCTTCCTCCTGGGGCAGAAGGGCGGGACCACACCCAGGAGGCCGGCTTCACCTGTGACGTGGATCTCATCTGCCGTCGGTGCGCGGATCTCTAGCTGCAGCCGCCCGCGGCGCTCGGTGTGGTCCACCCCGCACAGAGAGGGCACGCTGCGCACACAGCGCCGGTGCACGTTCATCTCGCAGCCTGGGGGGACAGAACCGGAGGTAGCGCATCCGGCCCCGCCCAACTCCAGACTCCATCCTCCAGCCCTACCCGACACTGCGCTCTGAAAGGGGCCCCGGAGCGCCAGGTTCCGGCAGGAGCCCCAAGCATAGACTCACAGGAGCATTTCATGCCCTGGTGCACCAGCCCGTAGAGAAGGGAGCCGCAGTGGTCGCAGAAGGTGGGGCTGCTATAGCTGTGCAGACGGAACTTGTGCTTGTTTCGGGGGTCCTAGGGGCAGAGAGGAGACATCAGAGGGCGCCAGGAGCGGGGGTACCCTAGAAGGGGCCGGGAAGCGGGGTGCCCTAGGCCCTAGAAGCCCTTGGAACTCCTCCTCTGCCTGGCGCCCCCAGTCTTCATTCACCCTACCGCATTCACGGAGTGCCCGCTGTGTGCCAGGCACTGTTCTTGGTGCCAGGACCAGCTGTGGACAAAACCACAAAAAACTCCCGCCCCCATGGAGTTTACTTTCTAGTGGGGGAGACAGAAAATAAACGCTGAATAAGCAAAACAGTGATGGATGGTAGCGGGTGCTGCGGAGGAAAATGAAGCAGGAAAGGGGATTGCCAGGGCCCGGGACTGAAATTTGCAGAGACTGACGAGGGAAGGCTTCATGTGGGCAGAGCCTGAAGGAGGTGGGGCTCCTAATGTTCCATAGTCCCTGTGCTCGCCCGCCTCCCCAAACGTGCTCTCCGAGGACGTGTGGGCCACAATGAACTCCAGATGGCTCACTGTCAACCTCTGTCAGGGCCCGCCCACTGTTGATCTGCCTTCTCTGAGCCCCTTGTGAGATGGACGATATGGCCTCTCAGTTAGTGAAAGACCAAGTGTAGGGGCGCCGGGCTGGCTCAGTCTATGGAGCATGCGACTCTTGATCTTGAGGGTGTGAGTTCAAGTCCCATATTGGGTGTGGAGATTACTTAAAAAGAAAGGAAGAAAGAAAGGAAGGAAGGAAGGAAGGAAGGAAGGAAGGGAGGCTAAGTGTAAAGTGCATAGCAGGGCCTGGCATGCTCACTGTGCTCAGTACCGTCGTTTGTGCTGCTGTGGTTACTATCCATGATTTTATTGCCATGTCCACAGAGCCCTGGGTTTAAATAAGAGCTGGGCCATTTACCAGCTGTGTGATTTGGGGCAAGATAGTGGCCCAGTTTAGAGCCTCAGGGTCCTCTTCTGCCCAGTGGAAATCAACAGTCCATATTTTGAAGCAGTGCCCAATGTCCAGAGTCCAATTAAGCATGAATTTAGGGCCCTGACAAAGCATTCCTTCCCTGCCCTTGGCAACGTCCAAGTGTTCAGTAATTTGGTATCTGCCTTTTCCTAGGAATGCATCGTGAGCTAGGGTGAAAATTCAGGATATTCTTGGGCTTTTATTTATTTTTTCAGTTTAGCGGGGATCCTATTTTGAATGACACTTGGGGGGGGTAGGGTGTGATGATCTCTTTCAATGCTCAGGGCCTCTAAAGATCTTCCGCTGACCCTAACTCAGAGGATGCCTGCTGCTCTAAGTGCTACACTATGTCAGTTCTCAGCAGGATGCTGGACTCGCAAGCTCCACTGCTCCATGGAGGTAAGCTGTTCTCATTCTCAAGAAATCACAACCAAAAAGGAGACAGAGCTGCAGCTCTAAGTACACAGACCTGCGTCCCCACTGGTCTCTGCCCACTCCCTAGCTCTGTGCCCCCCCTCCCCGGGACACCGCCCGTTGTTGCAGAGTCTCAGCCTTCCTTCCTATAAAATGGGGCCACGAGGCCTCCCTGAAAGGGGCTGAATGGAAATCATGCTCGCCAAGCTCTTCCCACTTCTTTAGCCCTTGATCCATGTGATGGCCAACAAGATCCAAAGCATTAGGAAGGAAAAAAATAAAAGAGTGAAGTAGAGGAAGACCCCTTCCTCTGTTCTTCGTCAGTGACAGCAACGGTTGTACAAGGATAATAACCCATTTGTCATCTCTTGCCAGGTGCCAGGTACCATCCCAAGCATTTGACTCATTTCGTCCTCAAGACCATCCTGTAGGGTAGGCGTGGTCGTCATCCCCATTGTGAGACGAGGAGCTCAAGAGGTAGAGAGAAGTAGAGCGACTTTTGGAAGGTCAGAGAACCTCTATGTGGGGGAACTGGGAGTCAAGCCCAGGGCTTCGGCTCAGATGGGGACAAGGACAACACCTCACCTCCTGCTTTGTGCGGACTCATTCCTGGACCACCTGAAAGACACCTGCTGAGTGCGTGCAGTGAGCCCTGAACAATTCAGAAGTCGCGCGGGGGGGGCGGTGCAGGTGGGCAGGCGAGGTGGCCAGTCAGTGACATATATGGTGGCTAGTACACAGTGGTGCTCAATGTATGTGCTATGACATCACTTCCTCTACATAAACTTCAATTTTCATCACCTAACCAGCTGGCAAAATGTCTCATGGACTTCTGGAGAGCTCTCTTTCCCTTTTTGTCTCTCTCTGTCTCAGCCTCTCATTCTGTCTCTTTCTTCATCTGCTAATCATAAAGTGGGCTCGAACCCTATGTCAAACCCTGGGCTAGGCCCTCAAGCCTCCTGGCTTCATGGGACCATCGAAACAAGTGGGGGGAGGTGGGGGTTATCCTGTCCCAGCCTGTAGCCACTCACCACACGTGGCTATTTAAATTTCCATCAGTTCAAATTAAATGGAATTTAGATTTCCCTTGCTCAGTCCTGGCAGCCCCTCCGGAGGGAGCCTCCAGCTAGCTGGGTGTGGCTGGCTGCTGCCATACTGGACAGAGGAGAAAAGGAGGCTCAGAGAGAAGAGCCCTAAAGCCAGACAGAAAGTGAAGGAGGGGTCGGGAATGGGCCACAGCATTGGCTGTTCTCGGAAGCCCACCTGACATCGCCCCCATGGGAAGCAGAGGGAGAGAGAGACAGGTGGTGTGGATCTGTGAGTGCACACAAGGGAATCTGTATGTGCACCTGTGTGTGCTCCTGGGGGGGTTTGTGCGTGTGTGTGCACGTGCGTGCGTGTGCGTGCACTGCAGGGTCTCCCTGGGCCTCCCTCTTGGCATCTCAGAAACCATTCTCGGTATCTGCCATCTTCGACTCTAGCAGGTCTCTCTGGGTGTCTGCAGCTCTGCTTCTCTGAGTTTCTTGTCTCTGTCTCTGTCTCTCTCAGTCCCTGTGGCTCCCCCTTTCCTCCCCCCTGGGTTGCTGTCTCTGTTCCATTCCTCTTTCTCTGTCTCACTCTCTCTGGGTCTCTATCTTTTTCTGCGTTTCTGAGATTCTCTCTCTGTCTTACCTCCATGCCTGCATCAATGGTTGTCTCTCTCTCTGTCCCTCCACTCTCTGTTTTTTTAATCTCTTGACCCCTGGATGACAGCCCACCCCCTCCAATGCTCATCTTCAGTCCCCTCCCCACTGCCTCTTCTCTGTCCCCCACCTGTGTCCCCAGCCTGTCTCAGCCCCCTCTCATTACCCCTTTCCAGGCCAAGGGCAGGGAATCTGGGCCAGACTAGCTCCCCCTATCTCTCCAGCCCCCCTCCCCTCCCAGCCTTAAAAATAGCAGGAGAAATTGGGACGGACGCCGAGGGGGTGAGGGCGGGGGCGCAGCCCAAGGAGGAAGAATCAGGTGTCCGGGCACTCACATCCGTCTGGGGGCCCTTCCCAGCGCCTGGACACTCGAAGGTCACAAATTCGTGGCATCGTCGATGAACCACAAAGCTGCAGACTGAAGGTGAGAATCATAGAGACACAGAGACAGAGAGAGAGAGCCCAATGGATAGAAAATCAGAAAGAGAGAGACTCCAACAGAAGGAAAACCACAGAGGGGGGGGACCCCAAAGTCAAGAGAGTTTAATAGAAAATCAAAGGAGAGACCCCAACATGGAGTGGGGGAAGGAAACCAGGAGATAGAAATTCAGGGGTTGAACCCAAAGACAGAAACAGAGACACAGAGCATCACAGAGCAGAGAGACCCCCGTGCCTACACACAGCCAGAGGGAGACACAGAGACAGAGAAAGACCGAGGCCCAGGGACACAGAGAGAAAACAGGATCCCATCGACAGACAAGCCCACCGAGGTGAGGCAAGAAAGCAAGGAAAGAGGCAGTCTGAGGAGGGCAAACAAAAATGTCCTCCGACAGCACAGAGAGAGCAGCGACTTGGGCAGAAGTGAGTCTGGGGGCTGCGGGAGGCCTCTGCCTCCCTGACTCACTCTGTTCTCAGCCGTAGCAGCTGGTGCTTCAGGACTCGCCCCCCTCTCCCGCCCCCCATAACTGCCAGCCCCACCCGGCCCCCACCGCCCATTGGTGACCCCACCCGGCCTGCCCCAGCCTAGGACTGTTGGTGTTGTCATGGCGACAACAGCTTGGGGGGGGGCTCTGACTCCACATCTCCAGCCCCCCCCTTCAGCTCCCCTTTTCCAAATCTCCCTGTTGCCATGGCAACAGATTCTCCAAATATCTGTCCCCACCTGGAGCCGGCCGAGGGAGGGGCCCCCAGCACCACCTCCGCGCGGTGGCCCCACCATCAGAGCTCCCTCCCCACAGCAGGCTGTGTCTCTGCCACACCCCCCCGCCCCGGGCTCCCCCGCCGCCGCCGCCTCTCGGGGGACCAAAGAACACGTGTGTCAAGCCTCCTGGGCTGTGGGGCCCCAGCCTCCACCCTCCTGAGGGTCCCAGGAGTCCAGGTCCCCAGGTCTTACCTTGACATTGCAGGCCCTGTTTTCCAATCCCCCTGCAATATCAAGGATCCGAGGTCAGTGCGGAAAAGGGCACGGGGCCTCCCACCTCTGCCAGCTTTACTGCGCCTTCCTCCCTCCAGGAGCAGGACCCCAGCTGCCTCTTGTTCCAGAGCCCAGAAATTCTGGCCCTCAGCCTTTCTTCTCTCAGACCCAGGAGTCCAGGCCCCCAGCCCCTCCTCCCTCAGACCCAGGAGTCCAGACCCCCAACCCCTCCTCCCTCAGACCCAGGAATCCAGGTCCCCAGCCCCCTCCTCCCTCAGACTCAGGAGTCCAGACCCCCAACCCCCTCCTCCCTCAGACTCAGGAGTCCAGACCCCTAGCCCCCTCCTCCCTCAGACTCAGGGGTCCAGTCCCCAGCTCCCTCCTCCCTCAGACTCGGGAGTCCAGACCCCCAGCCCCCTCCTCCTTCAGACCCAGGAGTCCAGGCCCCCAGGCCCTCCTCCCTCAGACTCAGGGGTCCAGTCCCCAGCCCCTTCCTACCCTAGGACCAGAAGCCAGGGCTGCAGCCCTCTCCTTCTCCATCCCTCAGGGGCCTGGGGTGACATGAGTCTCCATCCCTCCTTCCATCTTCCCTTAAGCCCCCAGCCCCTTCCCTCACCAGATGAAGTCGGTGCAGTGACTGCAGAAGGTTGGCTGCTTGAAGAAGCGGGCGGTGAACTTGTGGCTCTTGACTTCATGGACCACCTTCTGCCTCAGAGCCCCCTTTCTGCAAAACAGGGGCCGGGGTCCCCCCTCTGAATCGCCTCCGCCGGGGCCCAGGCCTGCCATGGCCCCAGGAACGAAGCAGGGACCAGGATCCTGCCTTTCTGGGGAAACAGGTGGAAAGGCGAGGAGCCGGAGACTCGGGAGAGCACTGAGCCGCGGGGAGATTGCGAGGAGGAAAGGAGAGGGGCGAGGCACCTCCAGGCGCGGAGCGCAGGGCAGGGAGCAGCACCCCGGGGCGCGCCGGCTCCGCCAGGGGGAGCGGGCGGGCAGGGCAGAGAGCCGAGGGCAGGGGCGCCGAGGAGCCGGAGGCAAGGGCGGCGGCGGCGGGAGCTCCGGCTCAGGCACCTGCTGAAATGTGGGAGCCCCGGCTGGGGGGAGGCGTTGCCATGACGACCGAGGGGCGGGGTTTCAGCTTAAAGGCGTCCCCCCCTCCCTGAGACTCGGGGACAAACGCCCTGCCCCCGACACACACGTGCGCACACCCACTCTGGGGGCTGGCTGGAGGGAGGGGGCATCCTCTGAGCAGGGCCCTGCCTCCACCTCCATCTGTCGCCCCGGCCGGGCGTCCTCCCCACTTGGGACCTCGGTGGGTCCCGTGAGCCCGCTGAGACTGCACTCGGATCCCTGGGTTTCTGACGGTGTCACTCTGCCTCATTACACAAACTTTGTGTTCAGTGCTGGGGACCCAGTGGTGGACGCGGAGACCTGCTGTCTCTGCTGCTCAAGTCTTGATTTCTCTCTGGGCGTGGGTGAATTTGTATGTCCGTGTCTCCCTCTGGGGTTGTCCCTGGCTCTCAGTCTCTGTCCCTGCCCAGTGTTCCCGCCTCCCTGGCCCGTGTCTCTGTCCCTGTCCAGTGTTCCCAGCTCCCTGTCCCGTGTCCCTGTCCCAGTGTTCCCGCCTCCCTGCCCCGTGTCTCTGTCCCCGTCCCAGTGTTCCCAGCTCCCTGTCCCGTGTCCCTGTCCCAGTGTTCCCGCCTCCCTGCCCCGTGTCTCTGTCCCCGTCCCAGTGTTCCCAGCTCCCTGTCCCGTGTCCCTGTCCCAGTGTTCCCAGCTCCCTGTCCCGTGTCCCTGTCCCAGTGTTCCTGCCTCCCTGCCCTGTGTCTCTGTCCCCGTCCCAGTGTTCCCAGCTCCCTGTCCCGTGTCCCTGTCCCAGTGTTCCCGCCCCCCCCTGTGCTGTGTCTCTGTCCCTGTCCAGTGTTCCCGGCGCCCTGTCCTGTGTCCCTGTGTTCCGGGCACGCTGTCCCGTGTCTGTCCCTGTCCCTTGCCTCTATTTCTCTGTTTTGTTCTGTTTTACTCTGTGTCTCCATCTATGCCCGTGGCCATCCTGTGACCCTCTCGGGGTCTTGGCGTCGCTCTTTCTGTGGCGTCTCACTGGGAATCGGTGTCCCTCGGCCTCTGGCGGCGGCGGTCTCATGCATCCCGCCTCCCCCCTCCCTCTTCGGCCCCTCTTTGTCTGTCTCTGGGCTCTCCCGGCCGCTGTCCGTCGGGCTGTGGCTGTGGGCCTCCGTGTCCCCTCCCTCTGCGTCCTCCTGTCCGAGAGCCAGCCTCTGTGTCCCCCCACCCCCCGCCCTCCTTCTCCCCGGCTGTGTCCGCGAACCTCCCTGTGCTCGTCGCTCTCTCTGACCCACTCCCTGGCTCTGCCAGCCGCTCCCTCCGTCGCCGGGGGTCTCCGGAGGTCCGAGCTCATCGGCCCCCATCTTGATCCCTCTCTCGCCCTCTCTGGCTAGGAACCTCTCCCCGTGCCTGGGGGTCTCCCCGGCCCTCCCCGGGCCTCCCTGACCCCGCAAAACCCTGTGCATCTCCGTCGCTCCGCCCGCGCCCCTGCCCCTCTCCGCCCGCGCCCCTGCGCCTCTCCGCCCGGCCCGCCCCGCCCCCGACGCGCGAACGCTACCAGTTCCCGGCGCCCGGGCCCCGCTCTGTTGCCAAGGGCAACCACGGCCCGCCCCGGGTCGCGGGGTGCGGTGCATCCTGGGACTTGGAGTCTGAGCCTGCCGACCACCTGCTGTGGCGACGCGGCCGGGAACTTCCTCTCCCGGCGAGCCCCGCGACAGGGGGCGGGGCGCCGCCGCGGCGCCTGGGGACCCGGCCCGCCGCACCTTCTCTGGGGATTCTGGAGGTCCCGGGCCGGCTTCCCGAAGCCGAAGGGGAGGTGAGGGAACCAGGCTCTCCTCCAAGCCCCTCGGAAGTGGGGTGCTCTTGCCGGCCAGCCCCCTCCAGGCGTCCGGCCTGCCCAAGGGCAAGGATGGGGGGGGCGGGGGCGGCCCTGAAAACGGACCTAAGGATCCCACCTTGCCCTGCTTGGCTGCTTTTCCCGCATCACCAACACATCATCCCCGGGTCCTAGAGCTGTTCTCTCTGGTCCCTTCCCGAAGGGGTTCAAGCATGGGGTGGGGAGGCGGGGCGAGGCGCCCTTGCAGGAGGCAGGCATGGGTGTGGGTCAGAATTCGGGGGTGGACGCTGCAGAGTTCAAAAGGCGGCCTCTCCTGGAAAAGGAGTGCATCTATTCCCAGTAGCCCTTCCTTCTCGGCGGGGGACCCTCCCTGGTCATAGCGCTTGCCGACTGCTCTTGCGGGTGTAAGTGCAGAAGATGGGTTGCTTGATCCTGGGGTTTTTGCGGATTTATGTTTATGTATTTGTGATTCTCCTCAGGCAACAGGGCCTTCTGTAGGACAGAGACTCACTGTAAGAGTAATTCGTTTGCTCTTTATCGAGGTCTTCTGTGGACCGGCTGTGTCAGGGAGCTTAGAACTGAGGGTAAGATGGAACTGGTGGGAATGCAGGCAGGGCCAGATCCTCAAGGCTCTGAGGAGGAGGAGGAGCTCTGGTATCACCTGTAGGCAGATACAGGATCGGAGCAGGGGAGGGCAGTGTCAGAGGTTAGAAGCATCGCCCTGGGCCAGAGTGGGCAGCAGGTGGGCTCCTCAAGGAGCCTGGGGTACTAGCTCAGGATAAAATACCTGAGCTGGGTCAGGACCTGGCAGAGGGGACAGCTGAGGAAGGCTGGACAGTGTCTGTGAGCGACAGATAGAGCAGATGGGAAGAACCAGAGCCTGGGTGCGCAGGCTGGGGAGCCTATTACTGAGAGGCAGAACCTGAGGAGTTGATTTGGGGGAAAAAATGTTGCACTCAGATGGGGTCACTGTTTCTGGAGTTGCTCATGGGATTCCAAGGAGGGACCAATCTCATTCATTTCAATCCTAACTAGTTCTCCTGGCTTTGGGAGATCCAAAGGCCAAAGTTGTCTTGGCCTGGTCCCAGGCCCCCTCTCCCACCAGACCCAAGAATCTGGACCTTGCCCTCTCCTGGAGCCCTCCCCAGCAATAAAGCAAGCACGGTTTCTTCTTTTATCTTTATATTGATGTAAAAAACAAAACAAAACATGGATGTGGGAGTGAGGGAATGGACAAGTCTTCCCTCTCTAGTTGACGGCAGGGACTGATGGGAACCAGAAGCTCCAGGGAATTAAAAAAAAATAAAAATATATATTTATACATTTATATATATGACGTTGCGCATGTGAGTCCCAGAGAAGCAGGAAGCAGCTACAGGAAGCAACTAGCATGCAGAAACACACACACACGTGTGTGTGTGTGCGTGTGTGTGTGCACCACACTTGAGCAAGCAATTCCTCTATGGCGATGGCACCCCCCACCTACCCAACTCACCCACCCCCAAGAAAAACACATTGAAAAGAAACTTCCCTTTTAGAAGAGGGCCACCCAGGACGTTTTGCCCTTGTGACCAGAAAAGGAAAACAAACAAACCAACCAACCCAGGTTCACACTGCCTGCCTTTAAGGCGGGCAGGTGGCCAACCTCTTCTCCCAGCAAAGGCAGTATATGCTGTTTTTAACACTGAGATGGGAGGGCCATATCCCTACCCGCACCGCCCCCCCCCAACACTTAGATAGTTGTCCTTAAGACCATATGGTTCTTTGCTGGCCACCACTTTTTTGATAACCCAGAGAGCAGTTGGGATGGAAGGCTTCCACCCTTTACTTCCTGTAAGATGGCCTCCAGGCAGTGGGATGTTAGTAAGCCTGGTCAAAGTTCTGGAGCCAATCTCAGGCGAGGCTGGGGGCCAGGCAGGGCCCACAGACCCAGGGACCATGCTTGAAGCCTCATGCCCACTGGAGATCATTGGCCTCCAGAGATGAAAGGGGACATGCACTGTATGCACCCCCTCCACTGGGAGAAAGGGAGCCCGATCTCTAGCTGCCCACCCCACCCCCACAAACACACACATACACACCAACTAAGGCACAGCCAGGGCGGGTAGGCATGCTTTGGCAATGAGGCCCCTCGGGAGGCCCAGGGAGGGAACAGCTGCAGGAGAGGGGAGTGGGAAACGGAACTCAGCACCTTTGGAAGTGGGGGTTAGTGGGGTGGAGGCAGGGAAGAGAGAAGTCTCAGAGCTCCCAAGGAAATTGGAAGAAAGAAACTGGGAAAGAGGTGGCCAGGACAGAACAGGGAGGAAAGAAGAGGTGAAAACAGAAAGAGGCAAACAAGCAAAACAGGATGTGCGCAACCCGACAAAACAGGAAGAAAAGGCGAGAGCAACCGGAGAGAGGCAGGAAGCTAAAGGAACGGAGAAGAGCGGGATGGATGGGGAAGGAAACGGGAGAGGCAGGAGAGAGGCAGCCAGGAAGAGGAAAGGAGGACTTGGGAAAAGAAACCTCGGCCGAAGAGGGACTTGAGAGCGCCGGTCATGGTCAGAGCCTCAGACCCTGACGAACACCAGGCGGGCCGAATACACCAGGTCGGCCAGGTAAGCCAGCAGGTTGATGGCCGTGAGGATGGCCACGGCCAGTCGGCGGTCCCAGTTGCACACGTAGTAGGTGTGCCAGTTGCTGCAGCCCACGTCAGAGGAGCGGCGGGAGTAGCCTCCGTGCCTCTCGCTGAACTGGTAGAGCGGCCAGAGCACGATAGCCGTGGCATACAGAAGGACGGAAAGCAGCGCCAGTCCCGACAGGAAACTGGGGAAGGAGATGGGCAGAATGTTGGTGCAGTCGCCCAGGTTCAGCAGGATGGCGACGGCCGCCAGGATGAAGCAGATGGAGTACACGGCCACACACCACTCCAGGGCTGGCTTGTCCTGGTACAGGGAGGGGCCACCGATGAAGGCGAAGATGACGCAGGCCACAAAGGTCTCCAGCACCTTGAGCAGGCCTGGCACAGTGGCCATGTAGCCGGTGATCTCCCCGGGGCGGGCCCGGGTCCAGGCCACTTCGGTGGCGTAAGCCACGCAAGCGATGCAGGAGAAGGTGGTGGCAGCGATGGCGTGGTCCCGGGAGCGGCCGTGGGACAGGAACTGGACGTAGGTGGTGGGGTAGATGATGGAGGCCGACAGGCAGAAGAGGGCGGCGTAGCAGGCGTAGGTGATGGGGAAGTTTCTCCAGGACAGGGGGAAGCGGGCCTGGAGCCCGCATAACTCGACTATGAGGATGATGAGGGTCACAGAGAAACAGAAGCACCACGTGAACATGGACCAGTTACCCATGGCCCCTGTCCAGGCACCCACGCTGGCCACCAGGGAGAAGGCCACACAGGTGGACAGCAGCTGCAGCAGGCGGAGGAGGCCCAGGGGCTGTGTCAGTGCCCGAGGGGACCCCACAATGGTTGGGGAGCCCAGACCTGAGGATGACGACGTGGTGGTCGTGATGGTCGTGCGGGTCACCGTCACTGGCATGGCTGGGACGAAGGGAAAGGAAGTGTCCTAAGAAGGTTCCAAATGTGGGCATCCAGGCCCTTGGCTTTTCCTCCCCCCAGGGGGACAAAGTAACCTGGAGGCTAGCTGGGGGGCACCCAGGGTTCAGGCTTTTCAAAGTGGGACAGTTGCGGGCCTCTGGGGATCAGCTGGTCACCCAGGTCCCAGATCCCTCCCCACTCTGGACTTGGATCCCCCACGTCCCACCTCCCCTGTCAGAACCCAGGAGTCTAGGCTGCCTCTCTCCTCTCTCTGCAACCCAACAATTGTAAAACTATCTTCCCCCCGCCCAGACACAGAGATGCCCTCAGTCCCCCAGGGATCAGCCACCCAGCCACTCAGGATTCTGTCCTAAACCTTCCCCAACCATGGGTCAGAACAAGAGGCCCTGCTTTGTGCGCTCTACCGCCTACCTCTGGGTACCCAGGGCTCGGCATCCCTGCTCCTGGGCGCACCTGCCTTCCTTCACCCAACAGGCATTTCCAGCCTCCAGACATCCAAGAGTCCAACCTCCACGTGGGAACCTTCTCAGGGACCCACATGTGATCAGAGCTCCTGAACTCCCAGCCTGTCTCTGGAACCCGGGCTCAGCTCTAGGGAACATGCCCTCTCAAGTCCACCCTCTACCAGAGAGATCAAGGGTCTGTGACCTCTGTTGCAATCCCACCTGGGACATGGGGCTGGAGTACTACCCCCAAAGACACTGAGCTTCCTTCTGCCTATGCCCCTCCCCCACATGGAGTCCAATCTCCAAGTTCCCTAACTTCTAAGAAACTCAAGCACTCTGGATTCCTGACTGTCCGGTGCCCCGGGCCCTTCCACTGAAATCTCCAGGCCTCTCACGTCTGGTTACATAGCTTCAGACCTCAGGACTCTGGGCCCTGGGCCTTGAGTTCACCGGACACCTGCGGTCTAGAGACCCTCAGGGAGAGAGGGCCCAGCATCTTGGGGACGGGGTGTCCAAATCCTCCCTCAGGTCTCTGACATCTACCCTCTTGCCCACCACCCCTAAAAAGCTCAGAAGGCTTCTCTCAGCTGCAGGGAAATAAAACTTCCTCCTTCCAGGGGCAGGCACAGGAGGGCCTATAGGACAGTAGAACAAGTTCTACCTTGCCCAGCTGTCCCTGCAAGAGGCCCCGAGGCCCGGGAAGCCCATTTCCTGGACACACTCTGTTTTCCCAGGTAAACAGGTGTCTGGGTCTCTTTCCTTGGAAACCCAGCTCCAAGGTCCTTCTCTCTGAATCTCCCTCCTGTCTCAGACCCTGGAGTCCGGGCCCCCAGCCCCTCTCCCCTCCGACTCGGAGTCCAGGCTCACTCACCTGCGGTCTCTGCCGAGAACCCGGACGGCTAAAGATCCGGCTCTGGAGGTGGATTAAGTCCGACACCCGGAAAAGGCTGGTCAGAACACAGGAGGGAGGGAGAGAGAGAGAGTCAGCGCCCAGCTCGTTCCGGCTGCGCCCCGCCGGGACCCAGGCTACCGGACCCAGGCTACCCGACCGCCCGCCGCTGGGGCTCGCCCTGAAAGCGCAGCCAGGCTCCGCAGGCCGGGCGCCCTCCCAGCCGGGGCGGGGATCTGGCCGCGAGCCAGGAGAGGTCCCGGGGGTGACCCCAGGGAGCCCCAGCCCCTTCTCCCTCCCCAATCCCCAAACTTCGGGGGCGAGAATGGAGGGAAGCCGGAGATGAGATAGGGCACGCCCGCGGGCCGGCGGGGGTGTGAGTGATCTTAACCCGGCCCCAGCCCAGGAAAGCCGCGGGGCGGACGGGCAGAGGGCCCTGGGCGTTGGCTGCGGGGGCGGCTGCGGGGGCGGACGGCAGCGTCTCCGGGCCTTATAAGGGCTTCAAGTCAGCCCAGCCATCTGGAATGTGGCGGGGACCTGGGCGGAGGGAGGCGGGGCGGTGCTGGGACCTCCGCCCCGCCCCCCCCGCCGGCCTCCGGGAGGGCCCGCCCCACTCGTGGATCTTGGGAAAGGAAGGTCCACCTAGGACGTGAGGCCCGAAGCCTGAATTTCTGGGTCCTTCAAAATGTGAGTTCTGGGTCCCCAGAGCAGGGGCTGGGAGCCTGGACCCAAGAGGGTCTGTGAGAGACCACTGGCTGGGAAGCCGGACCCCTGGGATTTGCCTAGCTGACCGCCGCCCCGCGCCCCGGCAGCCCCTCGAAGCCGGAACTGCGGGGTTGGAATCCAGGCCAGAGATTGGTAGCCACACCTCCCACCACCCCTCGGAAGTCAGGTCTGTGGGGAGAGGCTGGGCCTCCCGGGCCACCTGGGAGGTGCTACCCGGGGCTCGGCCGCCTCTGCTCCCCCGACACGCCCTCCGAAAACCCGTTAGGAGGAAGTCAGGACCGGCCTACACTCTGGCGTTCTAGAAAGCGGGTACTGCCGGGTCCCAAGCAGGCAAGGAGGAAGAGCGCGAGCCACAACTCCAGAAGTGCCCCAAGGAAGGAGGTGGGTAGCGCGGGGACCGCGCGGAGGGGAGGGGTCCGCCCGGCGGCCGCCGCCTGAGGTCAGAACTCAGGAATGCACCGCCGGAGACAGCCGGAGAGAGAGGAAACACCCCTTCGGCTTCTCCGGGCTGCTTCAGGACTCCCCCGGCCACGCCCATCCCCTCTCGCCACCTCCACGCCAAACACCACACCCCGGCGCTCAAACTGAGAATCGCGTCCCTAAACCCTCGCCTGCTCCACTCTCAGCAACCCAAGGACGCTGGCCTCAGCCTTGGTTTCTCTCTGGCTCAGGACACCAGCTTCCCAGTCCTCGCTTTTTGGCGTTTGGGGCCCAAAGTTCAAATTCTGTCCCCAGAATGGAGGGGTGGGGAGCGTGGAAGGCCATTCTCTTTCCCAAACCCAAACTTCCAACTCCAAGCTCCTCCCCTCCTGAAGACCTTCTTGTACTAGATACCAGCCCCCTTCAGCCAGGGCACATAGGGGCCCCCATCCCTCTCAGACCCAGGAGTCCAGACACCCACGTCCCTCTTCCATCAGACCCGCTAGTCTAGGCCCCAGCCCCTCCTCCCTCAGACCCTGGAGTCAGGCTCCCAGCCCCTTCCTCCCTCAGACCCAGGAGTCAGGGCTCCCATACCCTCCTCCCTCAGACTCTGGAGTCAGGCCCCCAGTCCCTCCTCCCTCAGACCCAGGAGTCCAGGCCCCCAGCCCCTTCCTCCCTCAGACTCTGGAGTCCAGGGCCTCAGTTGCTCCTTCCTCAGACGCAGGAGTCAGGGCCTCGCGTTCCCCTCCTGTTCCCGATGGATGACCTGTATGAGTCCAGGTCTCAAGCCCTGTCGTCTCCAGAACCCGAGTCCTGATCCAGGCCCCAGTCTGCCTAGAGACTCAGACACTCGGGACCCCAGCCCCTTCCTCCCTGAGCACCCGGGAATCCGGACCGCAGCTTCCACGCCGGGGGTTCCCCGCAGCCTCACCTCTCGGGCAGCGGCAGCAGCTGCAGACTGTAAGGGTTTGCTTACTGGGTGGGGTTGGCGGGCGGGGGCGGGGGCCGGGGGCGGGGCCGGGGACCCGGCCGGAGCGCGGGTTTCGGGCTGAGGAAGGAACTCCGGGTGGGGAAGGGAATCCCAGCCCCACCCCTGAGGCGGGGCCAAGAAACGACCACGCCCCCCGCGTAAACCGGACCGAGATTCCCCCGCCTAGCCAGTGGTGGGGGTGGAGGGCTGAGGTCACTGTTGCCGTGGTGACAAAACAGGAAGACACAACAGCTGGCGGTGTGGGGGCTCCTGGGGGCTGCCCTCCCCAACTCGGCCTTAGCGCAGTCTCCAGGCGCGGCCCGGGAAGGCCGTTGCCATGGCAACCCGCCTGTTTAGCGTCTGTTTAGGACGGAGCCCCCAGCCCAGGTCCCCACCCCAGTCTCACCTCACTCCATTCTCCCTCTCCCTTCCGGCCCCCTCCCATCCCCGTCTGCTCCAGCCCCGCTCTTCCAGGACCGATGGAATCTTGGACATCTGGGTGGCGGCGGGTTGGGAGACCAGGCCTCTCAGTTTAATGGGATCTGTGGTACGGTCTCTGTCTCCTGGGTCTCTGAAAGGCGAAATAGTTGAGGCTGCCGATCCCTAGGGTTTGAGGGGCTTCTGGGCTGAGGTCCCTGACTCGGGGGTCCCCAAATCCTCACTTATACTGGGGCTCGCAGTGTTAGGGATTGGTGGGCGGGACCCCTGGGTCCCAGATGTCACAGTCGATGGGGGCAGGGGAAAGGCTGCTGATAGCAAAACCTGGATCTAGGGCGGGGGGAGTGGGACGCACGGCCTCCCAGGTTCCAAAGGACGCCTAGGCTGGGGGCCCAGATTCTTGGAGCAAAAAGCAATGGAAGCTCCGACTCCCGGGTCTTCATCTCCTCCGCTGTGGTAGCAAGCCGAGCCTCCCAGGTCTGGAACCCAGGGATATTTTTGGCCTGCATTCCCGGCTCCCGGGTTGAGGGAGGGGCTCGGGAGCTCCAGGAGGACCGGGCTGGGGGGCAGGGGGCGTCAGATTCCCGGCTTCGGCAAAAAGGGAGGGGCCCGAGTCGCCGGTCTGCCCGAGGCCCAGAACAGGGAGGGGCTGCGGGGTCCTTTCTTAGGGCGGCTCTGGGGCCCTGAAACGGAGTGACGGAAGCTGGAGGTCGGGATGCCTGCCCGGGGTAGGGGCGGGGACCGGGACGCCTGGGTCCCTCCCCGCTGGCCCTGCTCACTCACCGCGCTCTGCAGTCGTCCCCGGCGCGGCCTCGCTCGCGGCTGCCTCTGGGCGGGGCCTGGTGGCGGCTGCGGCTGCGGCGGCCCCACCACGCCGGGCTAACGGGGCGCTGCTGCCGCTGGGTGCCTTCCAGAAGGGCAGCTAAGCCAGGCAGGCAGCCTCGCGAGTCGCGGCGGGGTGGGGTGGTCGGACCGGGTCCGGGAGCCTGTCTGGCAGACTGCGTGCCCTGCGGAGGTGGGAGGGGCGGGGGGGGGGCGCTGGGAAGCGGTGACCGCGGCGGGGCGGGGAGGGGGGGGCAGGGATGAGGAGCGTGCCTGCCGGCTTCTGTGCCCCGCCAAGGGGATAGGCGCAGACCCTCCTTGTCATTCTGTGCTCCGCATAGGGGAGGGGGTCTGCGTGCCCCAGGCATCCAGCCCCGCCTGAGGAGTCAGGACCCGGTGCGAGCTGCTACCCCGACACCTCCAGGTTCCACTCACACACCTCCTTGGCCCCCGGTGCAGAGGCGTCTCTCCCTACTTCCTGCCCCAGCCAGTCACCCTCTTTGCCTGACCCCATAGCCGCACTCAGATACCGCAAATAGCCCAGGGGCAGCCTCCAGTCCCACAATTTTACTATGTTGTGCTCTCTGGGGGAACTGTTTTCCTTTTGGCACGAAAACCCCAAACAGCAGAGTTCAGGGTGGCAAGAAGAGGAAACAAACATTGAAAGAACGAGTCACTGGGTGTGATCTTGAGAAGTGATACCTTAGGGCTCCTGATGTGTGTAGTTTGGCACCGTGCCTGTGCCCCCATTTGTCCTTCCCGTAGGGCCCCCCCCACCACCAAGGACGTTGTCTCCCATCTGGCACTGTGATGCTCTCCCAAACGGGCTGTACCTCTGTTTTGTGAAGCTCACTTTGGGGTGATGGGGTACATGGGCTGCCCACCGACTTCCTAATAAATGGAGTTCCTTGATCAGAAGCAATATTGTGTGGGTCAACGTGATGGTGAAGAGGACCATTCCGTGGGTGCACAGATGCTGCTGTTGGCAGGAGTGAGTAAGGCAAAGAAAGCAAATAACAACCCAGATTTAATTATTCCAGGGAGGAAAAAGTCATTGCTCAATTCATGATGGAGAGAGCCCAACATAATTCTCAGGTGACCAGGTATCTGGCTTGTTTCCCTAGGAAACCTACCACGTAGGGGGCTCAGCACTGGGCAAGAAAGCACTTTACAGGAGTGCCTGGGTGGCTCAGTGGGTCAAGCCTCTGCCTTCTGGCTCAGGTCATGATCCCAGGGTCCATCAAGCTCTCTGCTCAGCAGGGAGTCTGCTTCCCCTCTCTCTCTGCCTACTTGTGATCTCTGTCAAATAAATAAATAAAATCTTTTTTAAAAAAAGAAAAGAAAAGAAAGCACTTTACTTAGTATTATGATTTATTACAAAGGATACAACTCAAGAGAACAGCCAAAGAGACTCGTAGGGGAACATGTGGGAGGAGAGGTGCTGAGCCTCCATATAGACATACCACCTCCAAGCTCCCTGATGCCTTTACCACCCTGGAAGGTCTCTGAGCCCCACTGTTTAGGAATTTTATGGAAGTTCCGTTACCTGGGATGGTCGATTAAATCATTGGCTTTCCACAATCAAGTTCCATCTCCCCCAGGGAGGCCAGGGGGTGGGGCTGAAAATTCCAACCTTCCAATCACAGGCTTGGTTTCTCAGGCAGTCAGCCCCATCCTGAGCCAGCTAAGGGCTCACCTAGACTCATCTCGTTAGCATAAGCTCAGGTATGATTGCACAGAGGATTCTCCTCTCCCCCCACCACTCAGGATTTACAAGGGTCTTAGGGAACTCTGTTGTATCAATATAACATGGATCTTTCCCTACATACTCCAGGTCCAATCTGAAATTTGCAGTCATTCGTCAACAAATACAAGTGCCTCCTGTGTGAGCACAGAGCAGGCTAAGGAATGACTCCTCCCATGGAGATTTTATCTCATTTGTTAGTAGTGAAGTTAGCTTCATCCGAAGGGGATGTTCCCACTGTCCTCAGACAGCCTGATTCTCAGGAACCTCCTTGAGGCGACAGGCTCCCCGATTTTCAGGGTGTTTATCTCCCACGCTCTGGCAGGTGTGTGTCTTAGTAAGACATGCATCGTACCTGTCTGGTGCTTCCTGCTCTTCAGGTCTTATCAGCATTGCGTCATATATGTGGTATCTCAAAGAATAGTCAGAGAATTAGTGTGACCCCTGGGGAAGGTGTGACAGCATTGCTGTTGGCCTGTGGTAGTTTCCTGGGGCTACAGGAACCCTCACCATAATCCTGGTGACTCAGGAGGCAGAAATTTATTCTCTCATGGTCCTGGAGGCCAGAAGTCTGAAATCGAATTATCAACAGGGCCTCACTCTGAAGGCTTTTTTTCTCTTCAGTCTGTCTCAAATATCCCCCCACCCCCCGCCTCCGATTTTAGGATATTAGGACTTTTACCATTGGGTTTTCTTTCCTTTCCTTTTTTTTTCTGCCAGATCCCTAAGTTCATCACATGAGCAAAGACCCTTTTCCCATTTATAGGTACCAAAGACACCATTTATAGGTGCCAGAAATCTGGATGTAGACGTATCTCTGGGGCTAAACCTACACCATCCTTAGTGAAAGCAAACAGCTTCGAGTTCCTCCGTCTACTGTGAGAGAGAGGAATGGATTCGCCATTCTGGATGCCAATGGCTGGGTTCATTTCATCCAGCAGGGAGCTCGCACCTGGAATAGTCGCTGCGGTTGGGGTTACCCTGCTGGTGTCCAGTATTTCCAGTAGTGAACCTCATGGAAGCGGGGAAGAATTAGGGTCCCGTGTGTCCAGCCAGATCTCAGTTTTCCCCAGGGAGGTTGGGTTTCTTGAGATGATGGAAACCCATGACTTGGGCACCATCTAGGAGGGAGACTCCTAGACAATGGCTCTCTCAGTCACCACCACCCCGCCCCAGCTCCTCCCTCCTCACGTTCTCAGAAACCCTTGCTTTAAGTCCTCTAGAAGTGTTCCACAATCAGCAAGTCAAATTCCCCTACCAAAGCAACTTCAACAACTTCTCCTCCTCCTCCTTCTTCTTCTCCTTCATCCTCTTCTTCTTTCCCTCCTCCTCTTTTTTTTCCCCTACACCCAACATGGGGCTTGAACTCATAACTTTGAGATTGAGAGTCACATATTCTACCACTGAGGCAGTCAGGCACCCCAAAGCAACAACTTTAAGTGTTCTTCTTTTGCCTTCAGTGAAACAAACACACCCTGGGGCACCTGGGTGGCTCAGTTGGTTAAGCATCTGCCTTTGGCTCCAGTCATGATCTTGGGATCCCAGGATGGAGCCCCACACAGAGCTCCCTGCTCAGCCAGGGACTGCTTTGCCCTCTCCCTCGGCCCTTCCTCCTGCCCACCCCACTGCTGGTGCTCTCTCTCTCTCTCCAAATAAGTAAGATAAATAAAATCTTAAAAGACAGAAAGAAATACTCCCTACCGCATTCTCTGGACATACCACCTTTTTGTCACCTCCTGGTCACTTGCCCTCCTTTTCCGCATGGTTTCCTGACATTCTCTAAAGAGCTTCCCAACTGATGTGCCAAGAGCAGGTCACAGGTGGGCTGAGGGACATTGATTTCCTCAGCCTTCAAAGTGGCCTGCTTGCCTCTGTCTGTGGCAGGCTTATCTGTTTACCTCAATGAGCTGTAAGAATATCATCGTGTTTCTGTTTGCCGCGTGATGGGAGGCTGTTGATGGTGCTCCCCACTCCATCCATTTGCTCAGTTTTGCACACCCCTTGGACCTCAACCACTCCTCCTTCCACATTGCTTTCTCAGCAGCGCCCACCACGATCTTTTCTTAGCCTGATAGGAACCCGCATCTTGCCCACCCTCTCTTTCCTCTGGATATGATTCAGGGCCCATCATTTCAATAATACTTTTGCCATGTTAGGCATCTAACACTCCTTTGCCCTTCTGTCTTTGCTTCATTTTATTTGTTAAGATTGATTGATTGATTGATTGATTTTAGAAGGTGGGGAGGGGCAGAGGGAGAAAGAGAGAATCTTGAGCAGATTCCCCACTGAGTTCAGAGCCCCATGTGGGGCTTGATCTCACCACCCTGAGATCATGACCTGAGCTAAAACCAAGAGTTGGACACTTAACTGACTGAGCCACCTAAGTGTCCCTTCCCTTCTGTCTTTGTAAGGCCCCAGTCTTGGAGAAGAAATAGCCCATCCACACCAGGTTTTTTGTTTCTCCAAGTTTGTCCCTAGGCAACTGAGCGTCACTGAAGAAAGTCACCTACCTTACAGGGCAGATCGGTTCCACTGTGAGTAAGTGATAGCTGAACTCCACGAGCTCTCAACATGGCCCTCAGTCCCACTGCTGTCACCCGGTCAACTTGTTCTCATTTCCATGGTGACAAGTGCACTATTTTTATCCTCTTTAATCTCCGACACATTTTCTGCCTCCAGCCCTTCCCCCGCATTCTCAGCCTATGACCTGCCTCCTTTATTTGAGAGATGTTAGAAGCCATCGGCTGGGAATCCCTCAGACTCCTAAAACCACAGAGCTGACTCTATTTCCATCTCAGTCCTTCCTAGCTTTGTGATTTTTAAATACATCCTTCTTCTCATATCCTTGCTGTTGCTGTCACTGTTCTGCCTCTTTTTGGATAGTCAGTGTCTCCCACTCAAAGAATCTTTCACTGACTTTTCAAGAAATTATAGTTCTTTTTAATTGTGGTAAAAGTGCATGTAGCATAATGTTTACCATTTATTTATTTATTTAAAGATTTTTATTTATTATTTGATGGAGAGAGACACAGTGAAAGGGATCACAAGCAGGGGGAGTGGGAGAGGGAGAAGCAGGCTTCCCGCTGAGTAGGGAGCCTGATGTGGGGCTCGATCCCAGGACCCTGGGATCATGACCTAAGCCGAAGGCAGAGGCTTAATGACTGAGCCACCCAGGCATGCCTAACGTTTACCTTTTAAATCATTTTTAAGTGTATAGTTCAGTGGCCTTAGGTAAAGCCACGCTGTGACCACATTAAGACACAGGCAAAAGATGGCGGTTTACAAGCCAAGGAGAGGAACCTCCAGGAAAAACCAACCCAGATGACACGTTGATCTGGGGTTTCTAACTTGCACAACTGTGAGAAAATAAATTTCTGCTTATTTCTATAAATTCTGTAAATCTCTGTATCACGCTGTCCACAGTACTTTCTTATGGACACTCTCAGCGAACTAATACAGTTTCCCACCACTCTGAACAATTTTTTTTTCCAGTTTTTAACTTTCTGATCTCTCAGGTAACTGATGCTCTTGGTATTTCCTTCCAACCTGAAACTGTCCTCAGGGATTTCGTAGCACATCATTTTCCTGGTTTTCCTTTTGCTTCTTTGGGCTCCTTCTCTGGCTTCTTTGCAAGCTCATGCTCCTTTGAGTCCCTCAAAACTCTCCCCGAGCCCCCGCTCTTCTCATGACCCACTCTTGCTAGGAGATCCAGACTTCGGGTGGCATCAGTGGGTGCACGAGCTGTGTGCGACTGAAGATGCTACTTCAGCAAAGGCTGACACAGAGGCTAACCAATAACAATAATAATGGGAGCTGTGTGTGCAATTTTAAATTTTCTGGTAGCCACATTAAAATGAAATAGAAGGAAAGCGTTAATTTTAAGAACATATTTTATATAATCCAGTCCATCTAAAATTTCAGCATATGATGCTAGCCACGTTTCCAGTTCAATAGCCCCATGGGGCCAATGGTTGCCATAGGAGACAATGCAGACCCAGGCAAGATAATGAAGTATTTCTCTCTCTTCTAGCAGTCCAAGAGGTAGCAATCCGGGGTTGATATGATACCTCCACCATCTCAAGGAACCATTCTCCCTTGTTGCTCTGCCCTCTTCAACAAGGGCTTCTGTCTGGGATGCAGCATGTGATCCAATCATACCACTGTGTTGGCATTGCCCCCAGCAGGAAGAGGGGAAGGGGAGAGGTTGGCATGCTTCCTTCTTTTCAAGGGAGTAATCCTGAAATTGCACACATGCCATTGTCCAGAACTTCGCTGCATGACCATGCCAAGCTGTAACAGAGAATGGGGGGATCTAGTCTTCATTTGGGGAGATATATGTCTAGATAAACCCTCTATTACAAGGAAGGAAATTGGGGGAAACTACTGGATAGGAACAGACTGCGACTTGTAGGATTAGACCACAACCCAGATCTTTCCTCTGCGCTCCAAATGTATGTATCGGAGTGCTCGCTGTGCCTCCATTTGGATGACACAAAAGTCCAAACTCAAAACATCTACAGCAGGGGCGCCTGGGTGGCTCAGTGGGTTAAAGCCTATGCCTTCAGCTCAGGTCATGACCCCAGGGTCCTGGGATCGAGCCCCACATCGGGCTCTCTGCTCAGCAGGGAGACTGCTTCCTCCTCTCTCTCTGCCTGCCTCTCTGCCTACTTGTGATCTCTGTCTGTCAAATGAATAAATAAAATCTAAAAAAAAAAAAAACCATCTACAGCAAACAGACGACCTTTCCTCCAAACCTTGTCGTTCCCGGGGCAGCACACGCCGCCAGCGGGCAGAAGCCAGAAGGCAATGGCATCACTGATTGCCTCAGCTCCTCCGTCCAGGGTGTCCTGCCGTGTTTCTTCCCGTATTCCCTCTCGGATTCATCAATTTCTCTACGTCTCGGTACTAGTCACACATTGCTGGATAACACATTTCTCCAGAACTCAAAAACTTGGTTTTGTTTGTTTTTTGTAGTTGTTGTTTTAACAGCGAGAGAGTGGAGAAGGGCGGAGGGAGAGGAGAGAGGGACTCTTTTTTTTTTTTTTTAAGATTTTTTTTTTTAATTTATTTATTTGAGAGAGAGACAGTGAGAGAGAGCGTGAGCGAGGAGAAGGTCAGAGGGAGAAGCAGACTCCCCGTGGAGCAGGGAGCCCGATGTGGGACTCTATCCCAGGACTCTGGGATCATGACCTGAGCTGAAGGCAGTCGCCCAACCAACTGAGCCACCCAGGCGCCCGAGAGAGGGACTCTTAAACAGACTCCACATCCAGCATGCTGCCGGACTCAGGGCTCCATCCCAGGACCCTGAGATCGTGACCTGAGCCAAAACCAAGAGTTGGGCGCTTCACGGACGGAGCCACCCAAGCGCCCCCAAACTCAGTGTTTTAAAGGACAGAAATTTAGACATCTGCTACAACACAGACCACAAAAGGACACATACGGAGCGATTCCATCTGTATGAGTCCCCTCCAGTAGTCAAATGTATGGATACAGAAAGTGGAGACGTAGTTACCAGGGGCTAGAGGCAGGGAGGAGTGGGAGTTTGTGTTTAAGGGATACAGAGTTTCAGTTTGGGATGTTAAAAAGTTCTGGAAATGTGGAGTGGTGAAGGTTGCACGAACACAAGAATGCAAAGGCTCCTGGCTGCCTCAGCCGGAAGAGTGTGTGACTCTCGATCTCAGGGTCATGAGTTTGAGCCCCATGTTGGGTGTAGAAATTACCTGAATAAACTAAAAAAAAAAAAAAAAAAAAAAAAGACTTGCTTATGAAACCACATGCTTGAGTGAGTGTGGTGTTGGCACAAAGCGAGATGAAGAGGACAATGGAACAGACTGGAGCATTCAGAATAGAACAGAAGAAAATGGAAAAAAGGAAGCACTCTGAACCTCTCTCCCCACCCTTTTTTAAAAAGGAACATTTGAGTATTGCAGTGTGATTTGTAAGAAATCTATATTTAGTCCCTCCGATGGACAAATACGTATTTCTCCCATCATCCACAGTTTCCGGATCACAGCTCCTGAAACCCTTGGGATTTCCCCTGATAAGGATGATAAATGCATCTTTTGTTAAGTTAAGGAGGTGGATTTTGGATGCCACCCAAGGGCAGGCCCTGGTGGCCCGGACCAACCGTGTGATTGGAGGGCTAGAACTCTCCCTCCCCCTAACCTCAGGGGAGAGGAGAGGCTGCAGGTGGAACCAGCCAATGGCCAATAAGTCAGTCAATCATGTCTACGTAATGAAGCCCACAGGATCCCCTAGAGGACTGGTTGGCTTCAGAGAGAGCTCCTGGGTTGGTGAGCTAGGGGCATTCTGGGAGGGTGGCGGTCCAGAGAGTGGCACAGAAACCCTACGCCCTTTTCCCACACCTGGCTCTATGCATGTTTTCCGTCTAGCTACTGGTAAATATCCTTTATCATATCCTTTGAACCTAAGTGTTCCCCCTGAGTTCTGTGAGCTGTTCTAGCAATTTCAAAGAACCTAAGGGGGCACCTGGGTGGCTCAGTTAAGCATCTCTTTGGCTCAGGTCATGATCTCAGTGACCTGGGATCGAGCCTGCATTGGACTCCTTGCTCAGCGGGAGCCTGTTTCTCCCTCTCCCACTCCCCCTAGTTGGATTCCCTCTCTCAGTGTCTTTCTCTGTCAAATAAATAAAATCTCTAAAAAAGAAAAAAAAAAAAAGATTTCTCAGTAAGACCTAGCTATTGGCCATGATAAAGATGCTGGCCTATACTCCCTTCAAAATTCAGGGGCTATTTTGCATTTCTTAAAAAAATACTTATTTATTTGAGAGAGAGAGTACGAGCAGGGGGGAGGAGCAAAGGGAGAAGGAGAAGCAAAACCCCCTGAGCAGGCAGCCCGATCCGAGGACCCTGGGATCATGGCTGAGCAGAAGGCAGACCCTTAACCGACTGAGCCACCCAGGCACCCCACTCTTTTGCATTTAGAACACATCTCAAACCGGATGCTAAGTGTTTAAGGGAAATGCTTCCTCTGTAGGTAGAATTCATAAAACAGCTGAAAAAGTAAATCCCTATGCCCAAGTTGTCCAAACATACTTCCGAGTTATCTAACCGAATCAAGTATCAGCCTTTAGCTTAAATTAAACATCAATAAAATGTTAAATCCAGTTCTGTAGCCCTACGGGCCACCAGTCAACACACTCAGTGAGGCTCTCGGATTGGGAAGCTCATCTTTAAAACATCACTGCCTTGTGCTCAGAGTGGAACTCTCCATTTTTTTTCCAAGTGTGCCAACCTAAACCAGCAAACGGATTCCAGCAGTATTCTAAAAAATAATATATTGTGTCCAAGTGGAGTTTACTCTCGAAATGCAGCAGATAACGGCTAACTGTAGAAATGGCTCATGTTCAGAGACCATGTTCTCTCATGTTCATGAGAGGTTTCACGCTCGCAGAGCAGGTAGGAAGAAAATCGTATGATGATCCCATCTATGCAAAGAGTATTTGGCAAAATTGAATATCTATTAGTGCTTAAACAAACAAACAAACAAACACCCAAACACTGAGTAAGTAGGAAGTTGCAGTCGCCAGAGCTCTTAGACATCTGTGGCCCTCCAAGGCTGCTGCGCTGTGAAGGGGTTTTCCTGGTCCCTGGTATCAGGGCGCGGGTCTACGGCCCCTATAAATGCTATAGACAATGCCAGATATTTTAGGGGCTTCCCAGGATCTAGGCCCCCACCGTATTTTGGATGTAGTTCCCCACCATAGGTACTATGGTGGGGGCTCGTGTCTGATTTTTTAGGAAGCCTAGGGGACCAGACCTGCCTTCCTCCTATCCCTGGGAAGTAGGTAGGGGTCATGAAATGCTTCCTCCTGGGACTCTGATTAGGCAGGAGAGAGGCTAGGACGTGGGGAAATTCAGAGTGCAGGGGGAAGTGGGAAGGCTTCCTTCATTGGTCAAGAATGGGGAGGAGGGAGCGTCCAGTGGAGACAGTGGTGGCCCCGGGGCAGCTTCCGGGCTGGCTGCATGACTTTTCACATGACTTTAGGGACACTCTGCTGGCCTGTTCTTGGCTTCCCACCAAATTCCCAAGCTTGATTGTCTAGCCTTCCCTTGCAGCATGTGATTTACTCAGGGTCCCTCCCGTAAATGCCTCCCCTGCTTTTTATACCCAAAAAGATGGCATTTGCAAAGCAGGACCTCAGTGAGGAGGAGCTCTGGATGCCAGTGCTACCCTGTAGGAGACCCTCAGGAACTACCCTCCGTGGGATCTGAAAGTCTATGTCATGCCCATGAGACAATTTTCCTTTTCCTCCACAACGCAGATTGGATTAACAGATGGTGACTTTCATCCTCCTGAAGTAAAACAGACTGGATTCCTCTGTTTTGAAGACGTAGGTGGCATTTGTGTGTGGGGAGGAGGTGAGGAAGGAGATCTAGTCGGTTTGTAAAACTCCCCTGCTAAATGTTCTTATCAGATGGGAAACAGATCCAGTCCCCAGCTAGAGAGGAACGGACCCGGCAAGCGCGGATGCCTTCTGATAACACAGCCCTGTGCGTATCTTTAAAAGAAAAAGAAAAAAAAAAAAGGAATTAGAAGAGCTCTGTTTACCTAAATGGAAAATTTTCCAGGGTGTGGACTTAATGAAGAAGGCAAGACGCAGAATGGTATAAGAGGACTTAACCTTTTGTGTGGGAATACTTAAAGTTAGAATAGGTCTATTTGCTGGGTTGTTGTTTTTTTTTAAGATTTTATGTATTTGACAGAGAGAGAGCACACGCAGGGGTTGCTGCAGAAGGAGAGCGAGAGGCAGACTCCCTGCTGAACAGGGAGCCCGACATGTGGGGCTCAGTCTGAGGACCCCAGGTCAGACCTGAGCCCAAGGCAGATGCTTCACCCACGGACCCACCCAGACACCCCTATTTGCTGGTGTTTGTTTAAACACTGTGAGGAGACACAGGGGTCTGCAAGGGCAGGCAGAAAGTCAGATGGGGTATGGGGGTGGAAATGAAACTTCTCCATGTCTATGGATACATTTAAAATTTTAAACCTATTACCTGATTATTTCCTATTATATCTAAATGTAGATTACACGACCCAATGCGCGTGAAATGCTTAGAAGGACGGCTCCACAGCAGTAGACTCTAATTACGTACAGTACGATACCTAACACATCCCAATATTGTCTACAATACGCCGTGGAAAGTTCTGGAAAGATACAAAAGAAATCGGGTCGGACCAGAGGGACAGGAGAACAGGGCAGCTGGCACGCAGGCATGGGCAAGAGACTTATTTTTCAGTATCCACCCCTTTTCTGTATTTTCTGAATCCTCTGCGGGGGTAAATATATTACCAAGTCAAAAACGTGTAAGTACGCATGCATGCATTTTAACGGGCTATTTTTAATCTGCCAGGCAAGGAGCCTTATGATGATAGATGAATACAGATGCCTTTTCCTTACTGAGCTCCCTTTCTCCAATTCAAATAGTGGGGATCAAACACACACAGTTGGAAGGCTGGGAGGCCAGGGCGGATTTATCCCAGTGCCTGTGACCTGCAGGTGTGGGATGCAGCCGGCACCTGCTGTAGGACCCCAGGGCTCTGCGCGCCAGGCTGTGGCCCAAGTGGCTGGGGTCACTCCCACCATGATGGCCATCTGGCCCCGTTAGCCTCTGCATGCCGTCAGGGGCACCAAGCATGGGGCCCAAGAATTACTCCTCTCGGGTCACCTAGGGCTGAATGAACCTTGGCTTCCAGCACTTGTGGTCCCTCTTTCTAAATCTGTAGTGAAAAGGCCCAGTTCAGGGAAAACTCACAAAAACAACTCCAGATGGCCTGCAGGGCCGGGCCCTGGGGGCGCATCCACGGGAGGCCGCCCTCTAGGGGACTGTGAAGATGGAATGCAGGCTTCAGGATGTGGAAGAGGCACCTTTTCCTTCTCGCTCATTCCAAGCGGAGTCAGGGCCCTGAGGAGTGCAGGGCGCAGGGCAAGGGAACAAGTCACAGGTTCCTCACAGCTCTGGACACAGTCGAGGAAGAGACGGCGAAGACACAAAGGCAGACACAGGTGGTGTCCGTGAAGGGACTCAAGTATGCGGAGAACACGGGGGTCTGTTCCAGATGGAGAGGTCAGAGAAGCGGGTGGCACGAGCACAGCACTGAAGGGCCGGAAGAAGCGGCCTCCCGAGGAGTCTGAGGGAGGAGGCGCCAGGCAGAGCAGCGGCACATGCCCGGAGGAGGCGGGAAGAGCAGGATGGTGACGGGGCTGAGTCCAGAGCCACGGAGGGGCTGGGGGGAGGGGGAGAGGGGTGAGAGGGGGTCGCTAGGGTGGCATTCTCACCGAGACAGGCACAGGGGGACGAAACACACACACCCAGGAAGTCGCTTGGGCAGCCTGGGGCCGGGGGTGGGGGGGCTCGGGCGGTGAAGCGTCTGCCTTCAACTCAGATCACGATCCCTGAGTCCTGGGATCGAGTCCCGAGTCCCGCATCGGGCCTCCCCGTTCAGTGGGGAGCCTGCTTCTCCCTCTCCCTCCGCTGCTCCCTCTGCTTGTGCTCTTTCTCTGACAAATGAATAAATCAATCTTAAAAAAGAAAAAAAAAAGAAACTCACTTGACTCTGGAACAAACATACTTCGCATTGCCCGGGAGAAAGGAGGGTTTGGGGGGTTGGATGTTCCTGTTGTTAATTGACTCTTGCTGAGCTAATGGCCCTGAACAGGTTCAGACCAGGTCTCCCCAAAAGGTCCCACTTGGGCATGTGGACTATTTGGGGCTAAAGGCGATCAAGACCCTGTAGGCCCCAGAGAAACTTTTGTGCTTCACTTAGCTACCTAGGAGACTCTAAATTGGGGGTCTTTTCCAGAAATAGAGCTATTACCGAAGACGGGTTTTATCTGAGGGCCCCATCTGCAGGGCAGGGCAGACTTCTATTACCACACATGTGTCCTTACTGCCCCGCTCCCCTCTGAGGCCCTGGCCCCCAGCCCTGGCCTCAGCTCCGCGTGGGACGGAGACCTGCCTCAGCCTTCCTCTCTGTCTTGGAACCTCTTGTGTATATGGGGATCCTGCATGTGCAAAATTAAATTTGGTTTTCCCCTGTGCACCTGTTCTGGGTCAGTTTAATTCTTAGGCCAGCCAGAAAACCCTCCCAGGGTAGTGAATTTACCCCAAACAACCCCCCCACTCCTACCACACCTGCAAATAAATTTCCAGATGACTTTGAGCTAACTGTGAAACATAAGACAGTAAGTATTCAAGGGGCACCTGGTTGGCTCAGAGGAGTATGTGACTCTTGATCTCAGGGTTGTGAGTTCGAGGCCCTCACTGGGCATGGAGATTACATTAATGAATGAATGAATGGCTTTAAAAAAGATTAAGGCATTGGAAAGCATCTTTGGTATATTGGGATTGACAGAGATTTCTTAACAGGACACAGCATTGTATAGAAACAGAAAGTTTGAGTTACCTAAAACAGGACTCTTGCTATAGATTGACTGTCTGTGCTCCCCCCACCCCCGCCAATAATGAAACCCTCAGTGGGATGATTTGGGGAGGTTTGGATCATGAGGGTGGAACGCTGGTGAATGGGATTGATGCCCTTATAAAAGAGACCCCAGGGGTGCCTGGGTGGCTCAGTGGGTTAAGCCTCTGCCTCAGCTCAGGTCATGATCTCGGGGTCCTGGGATCGAGCCCCGCATTGGGCTCTCTGCTCAGTGGGGAGCCTGCTTCCTCCTCTCTCTCTGCCTGCCTCTCTGACTACTTGTGATCTCTATCAAATAAATAAATAAAATCTTTAAAAAAAATTTTTTTTTAAAAGGAGACCCTAAGGATCCCTTCTTTCCCCTTCCTCCATGCGGGGACACAGGGAAAAGACAGACAGCCCTCTCTGAGCCAGGAAGCGAGCCCTCGCTGAGGCAGAATCAGCCCACACTTTGATCTGGGCTTCTTGCCTCCAAAAGTGTGACAAGTAAATTTAGGCTGTTCATAAGCCACCCAGGCCACAGGTATTTTGTTATAGGGGCCTGAATGGACTAAGGCATCCGCTCATCAAAAGCTACCTTTGAGGGGCACCTGGGGGGCTCAGTCACATAAGCGTCTGCCTTCAGCTCAGGTCATGATCTTAGAGTCCTGGGATCGAGTGTTGCTTGGGGCGCCCAGCTCAGCAGGGAGCCTGCTCCTCCCTCTGCCCCTCTCCCTGCTCATGATCTCTCTCTCTGTCTCTCAAATAAATAATTTTTTTAAAACTACCTTTGATAAGGGTCTGGCCCCCAAAGTATCCATATCCCACATCCCCATAATGCCCTTCCACACTCCAGGGTTTTCAGACATGTCGGCATACTGGGCACCTTTGGAGTGGGGAACCACAAAAGTCTAATGGGTAACTGGAGGAGAATTTAATAATTTGCAAAGGTGTGAGGGTATTAAAATGGATTTTTTTATTAAAATGGGGACTGCAGGCCCCAGATAGAGTCACTTGTATTCAAACCCCACATCAGCAAACCAAGACTTAACACCTGACCTAAATGTAATTTAGAAAGCGTCAAAAAAATAAATAAAATCTTAAAAAAAAAAGTGACTTCTAATCAGTCAACTTGGAATCCTCTGGTAGGCACCAGTGTGGTTGGGACGGCTGCTCGGTTTCCCTCAGGGGAATGCCCTCAGGCAAATGCATTGCCTAACACAATGCATTCTTGCTAATAATTTACTTTTTTCTGCCTTTATTTTTTTAAAAGATTTTACTTATTTATTTAAAGAGAGAGATCATAAGTAAGCAAAGAGAGAGAGGGAGAAGCAGGCTCCTCGCCAAGTGGAGAGCCCGATGCGGGCCTCCATCCCAGGACCCTGAGATCATGACCTGAGCTGAAGGCAGAGGCTTAACCCACTGAGCCACCCAGGCGCCCTTTTTTCTGCCTTTAAAAACCTATCCTTTTCTGGGGAATCTGGGTGACTCAGCCGGTTAAGCATCTGCCTTCACCTTGGGCCCTGACTCCAGGATCCTGGGATAGAGCTCCTCACGGGGCTGCCTGCTCGGTGGGGAGCCTGCTTCTTCCTCTCCCTCTGCTGTTGCCACCTGCTCGTGCTCTCTCCCTCTCTCTGTCAAACAAATATACAAAATCCTTAAAAAAATAAATTTACTCAGTTGAGGTTTTGTTTCTATTTTTTTAAATTCTTTTTAAAGCAATCTCTACATCCAGCATGGGGTTTGAACTCATGACCCTGAGATCAAGAGACATGTTCTACTAACTGAGCCAGCTAGGTGACCCTGCTCAGTTGAGCTACGGTTATTTAAGTGGATGGAGCATAGGAAAATCTCCAGAATCTATTTTCTAGTAAGATAAGCAAGGACACACCAGGATTACGTCATCATTTGTGTGAGGAAAGGTTTAAAAATGGGAATATATTTTCCTATCTTCTGGGTTTTGCATAAACACTGGAGGGTTGCATAAGAAACTCGTCAACATGGTGGCCTGTAAGGGAAGGATGCCTGGCAAGTGATTAGGTATGACAGCGTGGATAAGACCTTTTGATGTGTACATTTTTGCATTTCTTAAACCCACAAATGTGTTTCCCATCTAACGGTTATGTATTAATTATGAAGCTCAAAACCAGGAGAACATTTAGGACAGTGCCTCCAAATCGTGGCACTTGTCACTTGCTAACCATGAAATACATTCTTGTGGATGTCATGAATTTCTGGAGAAGATAATGAAATGGTTAAGGGGCAGAGGGATTGAGAAACTGGAAATCGGGGATGGGTGGGAGACTACTGGACTTAAAATTTTTATTTTTATTGAGATATAACTGACATATAACATTGTGTAAGTTTATCTTTTTTAAAAAATTCATTTGAGAGAGAGACAAAGACAGAGAGCACAAGCAGGGGGAGAAGCAAAGGGAGAGGGAGAAGCAGACTCCCCGCTGAGCAGGGAGCATGACATGGGGCTGGATCCCAGGACCTGGAGACCATGACCTGAGCCAAAGGCAGATGCTTAACTATGTGAGCCACCCAGGTGCCCCAACATTGTGTAAATTCAAGTTTTACAGCAGTTGATTTGGTTGATTGCTTTTTGGTTTTGTTTTTTAATTTTTTTAAATATTTTTTATTTATTTGACAAAGAGAGGGATCACAAGTGGGCAGAGAGGCAGGCAGAGAGAGAGAGAGAAGTAGGCTCCCCAATGAGGGATCGATGAGGGACTCGATCCCAGGACCCTGAGATCATGACCCGAGCTGAAGGCAGAGGCCCAACCCACTGAGCCACCCAGGTGCCCCTTGGTTTTGTTTTTAAGCAGACTCTACACCCAATGTGGAGCTCAATATGAGCTTGAACTCACCAGCTCAAGACCTTCACTGAGATCAAGAGTCCAGTGCTTAACCCACTGAGCCACCCAGGCACCCCTGATACACTTATATATTGCAACAGTGTTCCCTGATTTGATACATTTATATATCCCAATAGTGTTCTGATTTGATACACTTATAAATTGCAACAGTGTCCCTTGATTTGAGACAGTTATATATCCCAATAGTGTCCTGATTAGATACATTTATATATTGCAACAGTGTTCCCTGACTTGTTACATTTATATATTGCAACATTGTCACCTTAGCATTAGCTAACATCTCCATTATGTCATACACTTACCATTTCGCTACAGTGAGAATAATTAAGATCTAGTCTCTTAGCAATTCTGAAGTTTATAAAACAGCGTTGTGAACTGTAATCACAATGCTGTGGATTACATCTCTAAGACTGATTTATCTACCAGTCGCAAGTTTGTACCCTTTGACCAACACCTCCCCACTTTTCCCAACCCCTGGTAACTGCCATTCTACTCCGAGGTCTAGGAGGTCAGCTTCTTCAGATTCCACATGTGCTATCCCATGGTATTTGTCTTTTTCTCTGGCTTCCCTCATCTTGCATAATGCCCTCCAGGCCCACGGATGTTGTTGCAATCTTCTGTTCTTAGATGTTGCATCTCGTCCTTCGTACAGAAGTACTTTATGCTCTGCAGTTTACCGTGTAAAAGGATTCCTGAGTCAAAGCTGGGCATAAAATAGAATCTGGCCAAAAGGGAGACTTATGCTGGAGAAGGAGTGCTTCTGGAAGGAGACTGCAGTGGGTTTGTCCCTGGGGAGAAGACACCTGGCTCATGGCAAAGGTAGAGATAGTGATAAGTAGTAGCAGATGGTAAGTCCCCAGACGGCTGGAAGCAAGGCCAGAATTTGACCCCAAGGGTCCACGATCTCCAGACTGGGGCTCTGCCCCGATATTTAGTGCTAGGACCCTGTGTTCTAGGAGTCAGGCTGTAACCACCCCAGCAAATGGGATTGGTTCCAGGGCTGGCACAAGGGTCTGAGGAGGTTTCCAGAACCACGCCTTGTTTCCCAGACAAACATAGGCCTGGACAGTGAAACTGGGCAGGCCCGGGGTGCTCTCCCTACCTGAGGTCTCCTGCTATATTCTTAGACATGAGTCTGGGGTGGGGGCGTTTCAGGAAAGCGAGTAGGTGGACTGGGCGAATCTGGTCCCGAGAGGGCTCCTACATGCTGAGATCTTGCTCTAGGAACTATGAGGAGAGAGTTCATTTATCCCTAGGCATTGATGAAGACCACAAAGGTTCTTTTCTAATTTCCTTCAGCAAGAATTGGTTGGCTGCATGGGATGGGGCAGATGGCCATAGATAAGACAGATGTGGCCCATCCAGGGCACATGATCTGGGGAGAGAGGCAGACAAGACAGATAGAAGAGATGTGGATCAGATCCTTTCAAACATGAAAGGCACGGTGTGACCATGCCCAAGGATTGCGACCTGGTGGGAGAGGCCACTTGGAGTCGGTGACTTTGGAGCCAGAGTGGAGGGATTAGGAGAAGCCAGCCATGTAGGGAGTGGAAGAAGGGGAGTCTGGACATTTCGAGCACAGTGAGGAATTGGCTTCAGGACCCTGCATCAAAGGGATCCAGTCGCCTATGGCAAAGAGCTTTTAGGCTGATGCAGTGTGGGACAGAGATGGCCGGTGGGAGGCAGGAAATGAAGTGGCTGAGGTGAGCAGGAGCCGGATGGTGGAAGGTGTTTGAGGACATGATAGAGACTCTGGCTTTTGTCCAAAGTGGAAAAGGAAGCAATTCGAGGCTTTTAAAACTGCAAATGACATAATCTGATTGCTCTGCTTAAAACCACTGTGCTGGGTGGAGAAAAGCCAGCAAGGTGGCTGCAGTAGAGATGAGAAGGGAAGTGAGGAGGCCAGAGCAGGCAGGGGCCCTGGGGAAAGATGCCAGTGTGGGTGCCGGGTGGCCGCAGGGCAGTGGGGTCAGCGTGCTGACAGGGGCGACGCCCACCCAGCAGTATTGACAGAGAGCCCTGTGTCTGTTACAGGTTCTGCAGGTGAGGCCATGAGGTCCACGTGATGGGGGTGACCAGGTGGGGCTCCAAGGCAGGCGATCCGAGAAGGCCTCTCTGCTTGGGGCCTGAATGTCTTAGAGCCGAGCATTCCTGGGAGTGGGACGAGGATGTTAAAGTGTGTGTGTGTGTGTGTGTGTGTGTGTGTGTGTGTGTGTGTTGGGGAGGGGGAGTGTGTTTGCTTGTTCTGAAATGAGTCAAATGGAGGCCCCTCGCTGGCTCAGTCCATTAGGCATCTGCCTTCGGCTCAGGTCATGATCTCGGGGTCCTGGGATCAAGTCCCACATTGGGCTCCCTGCTCAGGGGGGAATCAGCTTTCCCCGCTCCCTCTGCTCTCTCCCTGCTCATGCTGTGTCTCAAACACATAAAATCTTTAAAAAAATAAAATAAAATGAGTAAGATGAATGGAGTGGGGTCTAAGAACAAGCAGAGTCTGAGGGAGATACAGCTGAAAAACAGGTCCTCAGGGAGCTGGTCTGGGTCTGTCTATAGGGAGCGAGACGCACACACACTCTAGGACAGATAGTCTTATCAGAGGGGACGAGGATTAGGATTATAGATTCATGCCGTAAGGCTACATCCGTCCAGGGCCGGTGGGTGAGATGATCGGAGGGACCCCCTAGCTCCAGGAAATGGACTCAGTGTCTTGATGATCGAGTGGCCCAGTCATCCTGCCAGGTACATAGGGCCATGTCGCTGGGAGAGGCTGTCAGTGCCAGGATACATGGCCCTCCACTGCCCATCTGGCCACTTCTCAGGGGCTGAGTTTGCCACAAGCAGCCTTGGTGGGTGAGGGGCTGTCTCCTTCTGGGACAAAGAGCAGAGGGAGGCGTGCTCTATCAGAGACAGACCCCCGAGCTGGCGTTCTTCAGCTTCGATGACATGATTGCATGGGCATAGCCCGCCTGTGCCCTTCTGCATTGCCTGGGCGGGACCCGGGGGACCCGGGCTGCCAATCCTTCCAGTCTCCAAGGCTCCCCAGGGGAGGTGGGCTCAGACAGGGCTGAGGTCCTGCTTCCCACTCAGAGTCAGCAGCTCGGCCTCTCAGAGGATTTGGAAGAATGCCTGGAGCATAGTGAGAAGGTTAAGAGAAAGGAGCTATTCCTGGAGTTATTAAATGCTTTTACGGAGGCATTGCAGACTCACAGTGTACGAGGAGGCAGGGCTCATTTGGAATATTCTGGAAAGCCAGTGAATGCATCTGGGGGATCTGGGCTACAGTGTTATGGGAAGCAGATGAATGCACTTGGGGGTTTGGCCTCCCCCACCTGGAAGAGTTCTCCCCCAGTGGTCACGGCTGATAGGATGACAGATGACAAAGCACGGTTGTGCTTTTATATATATATTAAATTATGCATATATTTATGTATATATAACTTCTATATAAAATTATGGAGGCTGACAAGTCCCAAGATTTTCATCCAGCAAACTAGAGACCCAGGAGAGCCGGTGGTATAGTTCTCATCTGAAGGATGACAGGCTTGAGACCCAGAAAGAGCCAAAGGCAGGAAACAAAAATGAATTTCCCAGCCCAAAGGCAGTCAGGCAGACAGAACATTTTGGTCCATTCAAGTCTTCAACTGATTAGGGGAGGCCCACCCACACTACGGAGGGCCATCTGCTTAACTCAGAGCGCTGATTCCAAGGTTAATCTCCTCCAGGACTGCCCTCCTCCAGGAACATGCCTGGCATAATGCTTGACCAAATATCTGGGTGCCCCTCAGGCTGACACATAAAATTAACGTTAACCTACAAGACTTCACTGGGAACTTCAGAGGAGGTAGGTCTGCTTCTGAGCAGTCCTTGGCACAGGTCTTTGGAAGTGTGCAGGGACAGGCTGAAGAGCATCAAGGTTACGAGCAAGGGCGTGGTCCAAACACGCCCTCTCCACCATTTATTTATTTATTTTTAAAGATTTTATTTATTTATTTATTTGACAGACAGGGCAAGTAGGCAGAGAGGCAGGCAGAGAGAGAGAGGGGGAAGCAGGCTCCCCGCCGAGCAGAGAGCCCGATGTGGGGCTCCATCCCAGGACCCTGGGATCATGACCTGAGCCGAAGGCAGAGGCTTTAACCCACTGAGCCCCCCAGGCGCCCCCTCTCTCCACCATTTAGAGGTGAAATGCCCGTTATGTGCTCTATTACAAAGACAGTGGCAGACAGTCCCTCCCCAGTCTGTGGAATCATGTTGCTTGTCCCACGGAGAGGTGCAGTTTGTCGCCCTCCCCCGAGGTCAGGTGACTTGCCTGGGCGACAGCACAGGCCTGAGGGGCTCCGCGTGGCTCCTCAGCCTAGGCAGTACAAGCCTTGGCAGCTTCTGCTTTCGTTGGGTTGGAAGCCAGCCAGCCGACGGGAAGCCTCATGCTGGACTCTGATGAGTGCCCTGAGGGCAGACCCCGGTGGTCCCATCATGGCCACCAAGGCCCCAGGCCTCTGAGCGGCGCCATCCTGGATTGCAGCCCCCGACCCAGGCTCCAAGGGCCCCCGCAGTCAGCTCCCTGCCGAGCTGACAGCCCAGCCAAGGCCGGCAACCGAGGGTCCTAAGAAATCATTGTTCTCGGCCCTTCCAGTTTTGAGAAGTGTCTCGCACAGCAACAGATGCTAGCAGGTCACTTCAGCTCTCTGTGCTGACACATGCCTCAGATTAGATTATCTGATGCGTGCGAAGGGTTTGGATCGATTCCTAACACAGTCAGTGCTCGATAGACGCTCCCCGTTCTGGCTGCCCCAGCTTGATGAGTAGGAGACATGCCAGGCAAGGACAGACTCCACCAGAAGCTCGGTTCCGGCTGTCCCCTCGGGGCTTACTTAATTCTGTGCAAATAAGAAATACGGATGATAAGCCCGATCCTTTATCAAAATTGTCATGGAGACCAGAGGCCCTGAGTTTCAACATGAAGTTACGGAGAAAAACCATCAATTTTTTTAATATAAATTTTTTTCTTTAGATTTTATTTACTTATTTATTTATCTGAGAGAGAGAGAGTGATAGAGCTCCCAGGAGCAGGGGTGGGGAGGTGGGATAGGAGCAGAGGGAGAAGGAGAAGCAGACACTCCACAGAGCAAGGACCCCCAGTACAGGACTCGATCCCAGGACCCCAGGATCATGACCAGAGCAGAAGGCAGACTTTTTTTTTTAATTTATTTATTTGTCAGAGAGAGAGAGAGAGAGAGAGAGCGAGCACAGGCAGACAGAGTGGCAGGCAGAGGGAGAAGCAGGCTCCCCGCTGAGCAAGGAGCCTGATGTGGGACTCGATCCCAGGATGCTGGGATCATGACCTGAGCCGAAGGCAGCCGCTCAACCAACTGAGCCACCCAGGTGTCCCTAGAAGGCAGACATTTAACCGTCTAAACCACCCAGGAGCATGCCCCACCTTTTTTTTTTAAAGATTTTACTTTTTTATGTCATCTCTACTCCCAAGGGGGGGGTTCAAACTCACGATGCTGAGATCAAGAGTCACATGCTCCTCTGACTGAGTCAGCCAGTGCCCCCAGACAATCTTTAGTGGCTGACAGGAGTGAGCCAGCCCTCATAACTAGGTTAGTCATTAACCTTTGTGTAAATAGCTCAGAAAAAAAGTGAACAAACACTGACATTCCAAACATCTTCAAAGGAGAGTCCAAATTATATTTATTCTGTAACTTGCCATCATAAAGACAATGCTTAAATAACATGGTTTTTTGGGGGATTTTTTTCTTCTTAAATAGTCCTGAGGCTCATCGCCTTGAAACCTCGAAACCGTGACTGTCAGTAATGGACAGTTAGGTTTGTTGAAATGTTTGTTGCGCAACAGTCTGGCCTTCCGAAGCTGTGAACGAGATTATGAAAGGGAAGGGAGCTTGCTCTACAAGCTTGTGACAGTTACCGACCACGATGGCGGCTACGCTAGGGGTGAGCCCAGAGTACTGTGCATGCTCGTGGAATCACTTGCTTGTACACTTGCAACTGCAGTAACGTTGTGTAACTATCCTTCTGTTAGGGGCACCTGGGCAGCAAGTCAGCTGAGAATCTGACTCCCGAGTTCTGCTCAGGTCGGGAGCTCAGGGTCATGAGATCAAAGTCTAGGGTAGGCTCTGGGCTCAGCAGTGAGTCTGCTTGAGATTCTCTCTCTCTCTCCCCCCTGCCCCTCCCCCAATCCCATTCTTACCCTCTCTCTTAAAAAAAAAAGCCACAATAAAAACTATACTTCAATTTTTTAAAAATGCGGGGAAAAAAAACTTCCACAAAGTCTTGTGATAATTAACCATTGGCTATGATCTTGCTGACACAGTTTTAAGTATCTTCACCTGTAGAGTTTGGGGAGGAGAAACTCTCCTCTACCCTTCAGAGGCTGCTCTAAGAATTAAACCGACATGAGACAGATTAGCAGGAAAATGAGGTTCCAAGACCGAGAGGTAAGTTGAGGCAAGTCTCCGTGCCACATGGAGCTGAGGACGGGGCTGGGGCCTCAGAGGGGAGCAGGGCAGTAAGAACACACATTTGGTAATGGAAGTCTGCCCTGCCGTACAGATGCGGCCCTCAGATAAAACCCGTCTTCGGTAATAGCTCTAATTCTGGAAAAGACCCCCAGTTTAGAGTCTTCTAGGTAGCTAAGTGAGGTACAGAAGTTTCTCCTGGGCCTGCAAGGTCTCAATTGCCTTCAGCTCAGAAAAACACACATGCCAAAGGGGCACCTTTTTGGGGGAGACCTGTTCTGAATTCTCTCAGGAAGATTGCAGACAGGTAGGGCGCCTGGGTGGCTCAGTGGGTTAAAGCCTCTGCCTTCGGTTCAGGTCATGATCCCAGGGTCCTGGGATGGAGCCCCACATCGGGCTCTCTGCTCAGTGGGGAGCCTGCTTCCCTCTCCCCCTCTGCCTGCCTCTCTGCCTACTTGTGATCTGTCTGTCAAATAAATAAAATCTTAAAAAAAAAGGAGGAGGAGAAGAAAGGAGAAGAAGAAAGGAGGAGAAGAAGAAAGGAGGAGAAGAAGAAAGAAGGAGAAGAAGAAAGAAGGAGAAGAAGAAGAAGGAGAAGATTGCAGACAGAGGTTTCTGGCCGGCTCGCTGGAGATCTGAGTCATGAGTTTGAGCCCAACGTAGAGCATAGAGATTACTTAAAAAAAAAAAAAAAAAAGCTAACAAATTTAAACCAGCCTTGGGGCATCCCGCTGGCTCAGTCAGAAGAACATCACAAGACTCTTGATCTCTCTGGGTTGTGAGTTCAAGCTCCATGTTGGGTGTACACAGGACTTAAGTAAATTAAAAAAAAAAAATGACTGCAGAGATTATCTATTTTAGAACTTGGAACAATGTTATTCCTACTTGCAAAGTTATTCTGTGCATAAAACAAATAAATGAATTTAACAGATGAAGTTTAGAACCATGGTACCCAGCGGGAGGCAGTTTTGCCCCGTTTTAAAATAGAGGTTTTGGGGGGCGCCTGGGTGGCTCAGTGGGTTAAGCCACGGCTCAGGTCATGATCCCGGGGTTCTGGGATCGAGTCCTGCATTGGGCTCTCTGCTCCGCAGGGAGCCTGCTTTCCCCTCTCTCTCTGCCTGCCTCTCTGCCTACTTGTGATCTCTCTGTCAAATAAATAAATAAAATCTTAAAAAAAAAAAGAGGTTTTGGGGGCGCCTGGGCGGCTCAGTCAGGTAAGCGTCTGACTCTTGATTTCGGCTCAGGCCATGATGTCTGGGGGGTGACTGTGGGCTCCGAGCTCAGCGGGAGTCTGCCTGAGATTGTCTCCCTCTGCCCCCCCAACGCACCCCCTCTCTCCACAATAAATCAATCTTTAAAAAAAAAGAAAAAAAAATTCCTAAACGAACAAATAAATAAATAGGTGTACCTGGGTGGCTCGGTCGGTTAAACATCGGCCTTCTGCTCAGGTCATGATCCCTGATCCCCCGGAGTCCTGGGTCTGAGCCCAGGTCAGGCTCTCTGCACTGCAGGGAGTCTGCTTCTCCCTCTGCCTGCCGCTCCCCCTGCTTGGGCACACTCTTTCTCTCTCTCTCCATCAAATAAATAAAATCTTTAAACATAATAATGAGTCAACAAACAAACAAATAAAATGGAGGTTTTAACATATGATTTCACACATAAAACAAATAAGCAAAGGGAAAAAAAGAGAGACAGAGAAACAGACTCATAACTGTAGAGAACTGGTGGTCACCAGAGGGGAGGTGAGGGGGGAGGGAGGTGTGCATTTGTCGTGATGAGAACCAGGTGTTGTATGAATCACTATCTTGTACACCTGAAACTAATATAACAAGTTAACTGGGATTTAGAAAAAACTGAAAAAAAAAATAGACTTTTTATTATTCTTCAGGGATAGTGAGGCCAACAGATCAGAGCAATTGTTTGCCATTGAAAACATAATTTAGGGGGTACCTGGGTGGCTCAGTGGGTTAAAGCCTCTGCCTTCGACTCAGGTCGTGATCCCAGGGTCCTGGGATTGAGCCCCGCATCGGGCTCTCTGCTCAGCGGGGAGCCTGCTTCCCCCTCTCTCTCTGCCTGCCTCTCTGCCTACTTGTGATCTCTATCAAGTAAATAAATAAAATCTTAAAAAAAAAACATAATTTAGGGGTTCCTTCCTGGGTGGCTCAGTCGGTTAAGCGTCTGCCTTCGGCTCAGGTCATGATCCCAGGGTCCTGGGATCGAGTCCCACATTGGGCCCCCTGCTCAGCAGGGAGCTTGCTTCTCCCTCTGCCTGCTTTCCCCCTTGCTTGTGCTTGCACTCTTGTCTCTGACAAATAAACAAAATCTTAAAAAAAAAAAAAAAGGAAAGAAAAGAAAATGTAGTTTATAACTGGGCTTTGTCTGGGCTCCTGACTCAGCTTCTAAAACTGTTGTGATTTCCTGAGTGATGGGGGCACAGGAGCATCTTTTGTTCTAATATTTGGTCTTTGTGTGCAGTTCCTGGCATTCGGCTCCCAACACGCCTGGGCTCGCTGGAGCAGGGTCTTTTGCATGCTGGGGAGCTGACTGGTGGCCCCTACTTTGGCTTTAGCACAGGGGGCTGGCTGCCACCAACACCCAGGTGTGGCCCGAGGATTGGAGCCTGCACCCCGGGGGAGGGGAGGAGCTGGACGTGGAGTCCATCACCGATGGCTAGAGATTTAATCAATTCTTCATAAAACCCCTGAATGATGGAGTGTGGTGAGCTTCTGGGTTGGCAAACCCATCAAGGTGCCAGGAGTGTGATGAGCCCTCAGGGAGTACCCCCCCCCCCAAAACCTTGCTCTACACATCTCTTTCTATAGAGATGTTCGAGTCTGGCACATGGGTCCTTCTAGGAGATTGTATTTTATTTATTTATTTATTTATTTATTTTGCTTAAAAATTTTTTTTAAATTAACATATAATGTATTATTAACCCCAGGGGTACAGGTCTGTGAATTGTATTTTTTTTTTAAGTAAACTCTATGCCCGGTGTGGGGCTTGAACTCACCCCCCTGAAATCAAGAGTTGCATGCTCTCTACCCGCCCAGCCAGCAGGCACCCCAGTGCATCTCTTCTTATGTGGGGCTACTCCTGAGTGGTATCTTTGATAATTATCAGGTTATCAGCAAAACACTTTCTGGAGTCCTGCGGGCCATTGCAGCACATTGTCAAACCCGAGGAGGGGGCTGTGGGAACCCCTGGTTTACAGCCATTTGGTCAGAAGTATGGGGGGTGAACTGGGACTTGCAGCGGGCATCTGAAGGGGCAGGCAGTCTGCTGGGACCGAGCCTTAACTCATAGGGTCAGAAGGGACGTGAATCCCCTGACACTCAGCGTCTGGAAAGCTGGAGAACTGGTTGTGGGTGTAGTTTCCTGTCAGAAGCCCCCACAGTAAAAAAACAGCCCAGGACCTTCCCAGATCCCAGGAGGAGGGGGCACGCCACCCCAAGGCAAGGCACCAGGCTCCGACAGGAGGCAGAGGGAGGGGAAAGCATGGCCAAGAGCCTGACTGGGGGTTACTGTGGGAAGGAAAGGGGGAGGCAGGGTGTACAGATTTAGGATGGGCTCTTGGCCATTAGGGGGTGTCCTGGTTGTCTGGCCCCTGGTGATTAGGGCAGAGAAGAGGGGCCATGAAGGGGGCGTCTGTATAGGAAAGACACATTCAAAGGCCACTTTGCTGTTTCCAGGAATCAGCTAGACCTGAATAGGGCCGTCCCTCCAGGGTCAGCCAGACCCCAATATGTCAAAGCATCAAAAACACAGAATAAAAGGAGATGATTATACACCCCTCCCCCACCTAGGACTTCAGTGTCCTGAGACAGTTTTGGGTGTCTCTGTTAGGGGAAGGGGAGGCAGCTGCTGACATGCAGAGGTAGAGGCCAGACCTGTAAGCCCAGCAGCTCCCCCCACAACCGGCCACAGAAGGACTCAGCCCCCGTTTCTAGCTCTGCTGGGCCTCAGAAACCCTGCTTGAGAACAAAACAAAAGAGCTTATTTTTTCCGCAGCTGATTCACGAATCCAGGGGACTCTTCCCTGAGACCTCTGGTGTCCCGGGCCTCGTGCTGGAGGACAGCTGCAGAAGGACCCGCTGGCGGGGGGGTCTCCAGCCTGGGCTGTCCGAGAGTCGCGTGACGACAGCCCTGGAAAGAGTGGAACGAAGCGAGGGGCTCTGTGCGCCAACTGTTGATATTCCTCTTCCCGAGTCTTTGATTTGATGAGAAGCATGAGTAATTGTTTTGTGCTGCTGAGCAGGATGGCATCTGCTGCCCGTTTCTCCCGTATCTCGTGAGCTTGCCGGGCATCCCTGGGGATGTGATCCAGCAGGCACCTGGGACCAGCTCCGTCTCCAGTGGGCGTAAGAGAGCTCCATGAACGAATGAGTGAGTGAATGAATGCATGCCTGCCAAGCCTGAGCACGTCTTCAAAGAATACGGAATACATGCAGAGAGAGGCCTCAACGATTCCTTTCTGAATCTTCTCCCCTCATTCCTTCCTTAACAAACGCGGCAGAAGAAGACACCTGTGGACACCATCTGCAGATCTGCAGGGACACTAGGTGGGCCTGCGTCCCCATGAACCCCGAAATGCAAGCCCACGGGGCTCAGCCGAAGACAGACGTCTCATTCAAAATCACAGCATCACACAGAGAAGACGAGGATATCACCCAGGGAAATCTCAGAAGATGCCCAAAGAGGCACCGATGGGGGTCAGGAGAGGACTAGAAATGTTGAAGAAGATATTTTAGATGTAAACTGGAAAAAAAAAAGGGAAAAAAAGAAGATATTTTAAAAATGACAGCTGAACTGTAATAGGAATGAACAGACCCACAGAACACATGGTAGGTGAAATTGAGGATGAAAAGAAGAAGAAGAAAAACAACCAGATATAAATGACCGTAACAGACCATTCCCCAGAAAGTGAGAGGAAAGAGGAGAGAGGAGGAAAGACCTAAAGAAGAAAATCCAAAGCAAGGGAGGGAGACAGAGAATAAAGGCCAGAATCTTAAAAACGTTTCCTGAAATTTGAGATTTGGGCCTTCAAATGGAAAGGCCCAGGATGTAACTAGAAAATCCAGCCTGTGGGGCTCCATCAGTTAAGCTTCTACCTTGGGCTCACGTCACGATCTTGGGGTGTTGGGATGGAGCCCCACACTGGACTCCCTGCTCAGCGGGGAGTCTGCTTCTCCCTGTCTTTGCTGCTCCCCGCTTGTGCTCCCTCCCTCAAATAAGTAAATAAAATATATATTAAAAAAAAGAAAAGGGGCACCTGAGGGGCTCAGTGGGTTAAAGCCTCTGCCTTCAGCTCAGGTCATGATCCCAGGGTCCTGGGATCGAGCCCCACATCAGGCTCTCTGCTCAGCAGGGAGCCTGCTTCCCCCTCTCTCTCTGCCTGCCTCTCTGCCTACTTGTGGCCTCTTGTTAAATAAATAAATAAAATCTTAAAAAAAAAAAAAAAGAAAGAAAAACTAACCAAAACCAGTCCTCAGCTTCTAGAAAAACTACTAGTTGGCCTTTTTTTTTTTTTTTTAAGAGGAAAACAATTATTTAGACATCTGAGCAATAGATCAAGTTGACTTAGAAGGGAGAGAAAATTAGATCAGCATCAAAGGTTTTGACCGCAGGGCTCTGTTCCAGGAGAGAGTGGTTTGGTAGGCAAAGGATACTCAGCAACGTATTAAAACAAAGGAACGAAAATACATCTTGGCTGAGTGGGGGGTGCAGGGATGACCCAGATCCGGAAATCAGTAATTTATCATCTTAACAGAGAAGTAGAGAAGGAATCCCGTGACCATCCCCAGACATGCTCAAGGGGCATTTGACAAAACGTAATACCTATTCTTTTCTTTTTTAAAAAAAGATTTTATTTATTTATTCAACAGACAGAGATCACAAGTAGGCAGAGAGGCAGGAAGGAAAGCAGGCTGCTTGCCGATCAGAGAACCCGATGCGGGGCTCGATCCCAGGCTTTAACCCACTGAGCCACCCAGGCACCCCCGTAATAACTATTCTTGTTGGCACACAGTGAAACAGAATGTGACGGTTCTTTAAAACATAAGATAGCTTAGCCTGATCTCAGTGAATACATATTCGGGTAAATAACACCCCAGAAGCTAAACCTAGGTCAGGGACAAGAGAAGAGCCCCGCTGTCTGGGGACGGCGTGTTTTCCGTGGTGTGTCGGCAAGGAGGACTTCCTAGCCACCTGTCAGCATCTGGGAAAATGCATTGTCCTTTCGGGTCTGGCGGCAGGTTTCCCCACGCTGGTGCAACAGACAAGTGAAAGGAACCCAGTTGCAAATGACCCAGCACCCCAGCACGACCATTTGCCAACTATTCTGCGCCTGCCTACAGTGTGTCGGGACGGATGGGGCCGGTCGTGGTGACAGCTGGCCACCCGTCTTATCTTGCTTCCTTGAGGCCTTCTAACTGGACGCACAGACCTCGCTACTGTCTTCCTGACTCCATGGGATTATCTGTATCTGGGGAAAACCATTTGGGAGACACGACCCCATCCCTTTTGCCCAACCATGCCCTGGGTGATCAGTCTCCAGAGGGGACTGCCTGCTGCGGGGTGCAGCCAGGACTAGCCCACAGAAGGGAGGCTCGCCCAGCTTCCGCTCTCTTCCTCTCTCTCCCCCCTCTCCCCTTCCCTCCCTGGGTCTGGCTCCCTCCCCTGCTTACTCTTTAAACACGTTAATTGCTTGCTCTGCCTTTAAATCACCAAGTTATCCGGCGGCCTTGAAAATACCTGTGACCTTCCTCGGAGCTGGATCCTGGAGGACAGTCTCCTCCGCAGACGGTGTGGGGAGCCGAGGGGTATCACCTGCCGCCCCGCAGGCGTCCTGACACAGGTGAGCCCCCTCCGTTTTGCCTGAGAACAATGCAGGCTTTCATTTGCTTTCCTTAGAGTTTCCTCCTGCTCCGGGAACTTTCCTTACCTTGCTCCTCGGCCTCGTTGCCCACGGATGACTTCCAGGAGCGGCGGCTCAGGTTACCCAGCCGAGACGCCTTCGCAAGTGGGCGGGGCCGGCTCACCTGGCGGCGGCTCCCCGCGCGACGCCGGCCGTGGGGGGGCATCTGCTGTGTCGGAGCGCCCTCTGCTGGTGGCGCGGGTCCCCTGCGGGTGCGGGCGGAGGTCAGAGGTCAGCCTGCAAAACCCAGCCCAGGGCCCCACCTCCTGGGCCTCTAGGGACATAATCCCGAATTTGGGGGCCACTGTCCTTGGGAACTCGGGGGGCTTTGTTTTCCGTTTTATTTTATTATTTTGGTTTATTGTTTTTTATTATTTTACTTTTAAATTTTATTTTTTATTTTTTATTTATTTTAAAGATTTTATTTATTTATTTGTCATAGACAGAGAGCGAGAGCGAGTGAGCACAGGCAGACAGAGTGGCAGGCAGAGGCAGAGGGAGAAGCAGGCTCCCTGCCGAGCAAGGAGCCCGATGTGGGAATCGATCCCAGGACGCTGGGATCATGACCTGAGCTGAAGGCAGCCGCTTAACCAACTGAGCCACCCAGGCGTCCCTCCATTAACTTTCTTGAGTGTGTTCAGATGTGTGGGCGAGTACTGGTCCCAGTCAGTTTTCAAACTACCTCTGACCAGTAGAATTGCTCCTAAAACCAGCTGGACGGACGGAAGAGGAGATATCATATCTCCTGCCACTTGTTACTGGAGGCGGGAATAGAGGACACGCTCCATTTTGGATAAGATGGCTTGATGCTTTTTAAAAGGTCTGGAATATGCATTTATTGAATCAACTAATTTTCTTCCTTGGCTCCACTGATAGGGACCTTTGTTTTTTCATTGCTGAATTAGTGAGAGGGAGTGAGAGTGTGGGTCCTTTCTTATTATAAATAATAACATCACAGACCCTCGTCCACTGTGTCCCCAGACACTGGGTCATAAACATTCGCTTACCCACGTGTCCTCACGCAGCGAGAAAGGGCGCATCAGCAATTATGTCCTCCGAGCACCCCAGCAACAAACATACCTTCCCTTCAAGGCTTCTCATCAAATCCCCATGTGGTGCAGGGTATGCGTTCATTTTAACCAAGGCTAATTCAGGGTTTTTTTTAAAGATTTTATTTATTTATTTGACAGAGATCACAAGCAGGCAGAAAGTCAGGCAGAGAGGGGGAAGCAGGCTCCCTGCTGAGCAGAGAGCCCGATGCAGGGCTCCATCCCAGGACCCTGAGATCATGACCTGAGCCGAAGGCAGAGGCTTAACCCACTGAGCCACTCAGGCGCCCCGCTAATTCAGATTTTTAAAAAAGATTTTATTTATTTATTTGAGAGAGAGAGAGCAGGAGCCTGGGGGATGGACAAAGGGAGGGAGAAATAGACTCCCTGTTGAGCAGGGGGCTTGGTCCCAGGACCCTGGAGCATGACCTGAGCTGAAGGCAGACACTTAACTGAGTGACCCACCCAGACATCCCAAGGCTAATTCATATATTTTTTAAAGATTTCATTTATTTATTTGAGAGAGAATGAGTGGGGTGAGGGGCAGGGGGAGAAACAAGAGCCCAACATGGGGTTCCATCCTGGGACCCTGAGATCATGACCTGAGCTGAAGACAGACACTCAACGACTGAGCCACCCACGTGTCCCAAAAAGTGGATTTATTAAAGCAGGGGACAGGGGTGCCTCTCTGCCTGCCACCCTGCCTGCTTGTGATCTCCATCTGTCAAATAAATAAATAAAAATCTTTAAAAAACAAAAACAGCAGGAGACAAGACCCATGGCTGCCTTCCTGGATGTCTTACAAGAGCACGCCCGGGCCAGCCGGCCCCCCCACCCCATCGAGGCTGGATATCCAGTCTGCACATAGTGAACAAAGTCCAAAGTCCATCATGAAGGTGCACGTGATGAATGTAACACACAACGACTATCTGACGAGTGGAGATGCAGGCCAGCCCCAGAGCCGGCTCAAATGCAGGTGGCCGCCTCCCCAGCTACACACTTACCCATCAGGCTCTGCTGCCTGTGCGGCTGGGCTCCCCCGTGCTGGCCAGCCAACCCCAGGCCCCTGCAACCCGTCCTGGAGGCCAGCCTGTCCTGCAGCGGCATCCTTGGCACTGCCCTGCACACGCCTTCACTGGGGCTCCTCGCTGGCCTGCCCTGCCCTCATCCTAGCGGCCTCCCTCGGCTCCGGGAACTGCCCCATCACGTCCCTGAACTGCCTCAGACCTCAACACCACCACAGGGTCCCCCCGGGAGCCCCTCTGTCTGCTGCCTGAGCAATGAACTGGTGCAGGGATTTGCTGGTCTCGGGGAGAAGGCTTTCTTCGAAGAAGCTCAGGACATATCAGTTTTGCAGATGACTGCGTGTTCCTTGCTTCGTGGTTTCTTGTTTTTTGTTTTTTTTTTCCAATGAAGGCAATTTTCCCCCCCACTTGAATAGGGAGGGAAAAAAATCGCTAGTTTAAGCACTGACTGTGGTTATAGCTGTGTGTTCCAGGAGAAAGGAAGATGGAAAAAAAATCTGCTTTTTTGCTTCGGAAAACATAACCTTCTGGCATGACGCTGGAGGCTGTTAGTCACTCTGCCTCCCCAGGTTCTATTTTAGCAGAAGAACACTTTGAATTTTATCTGGGCACCTGATGGCCCATTAGAGACATGTGCCATCCTCTGCACCACCCCCCACCGCACCACCACTACCTTGGTCATGTGACTGCTTGGGAGGTTTGGGGTAGACGGGGGATGATCTGTGTAATGAATGGAACATGGTTTCCTAAGAAAACTGCTTGCTCTCCATTTGGTTTCTTCCATCCTGCTGCCCGGGGTCTGGAGAGAGCAGCAGCGACCACCCTGGATGGGGGTGTAGAAGCCATTTGCATCCAGCAGTCTGGTACGTGCTGTGTCTGGAACTGAGCCACCTGCTGGCCTGGTGCCAAACACATATTTCTCTTGGGGGGAGAAAGAGAGGCCTGTCAGAGCTAGCTGCGTGGATTCTGGATTCTGTTACATCACCCTGGCAAGCTTTTCCCTACTCACTTGGCTCCAAAGGCAGATTCCCAGAGCAGAGCAGGGAGTGGGGAGATCCAAATACAGGGACAGAATGGGGAGGGTGTTTCCGAGACCGCAGTTTGGAAATCTTGGAACTTGGGGAGAAGTGGGGGGATCCACTCTCCACTCCCAGAGCTTGATCCCCAGCACAGACCTCACCCCAGCTCTCCTGGAACAAACTTGAATTAGCCGGCCAACCGGTGGGGCCCGGCTGGTGGTCATGGACTAACTGGTGGTCATGGACTAACTGGGCGAGGACAGTATAGAATTCCACACTGAGCTAACTTCTGCGAAATGTCCTCCTCCTGCATTCGAGGAGAGCTTGTAACAGAGAGGCGTGACGTGGTTGGAGGTGTTAGGAACAGAACAGATTGTCTTTGAGCGCCTCGCATTACTGGGTTTTAATATCCTCAGCAAGTGGCCTGCTCTGCCCAGTTGGTGAGGGCAGAAATGGTGGGGGGGATCCTGGAGGGCTCCGGAAGACCGTCCCCAGCCCCGTGGGGGTGGGCCCCACACAGCTGGGCACTTCCTCCAGGGTCTGTGGTCAGAGCCGGTGGTTGAGGACACAGCTAGCTATGGAGGAAGTTTCACAACCCCTGTGCACAGGCTATGGTGAAGTTGTGACTGTGACTGTCAGACGGAGAGGCCCTGGCAGTGGCAGTAGTGACCAGAGAACTCAGTAGTTTTGGGGTGCTGAATGATGGCTTGCAGGTCACTTTGCTTCTTCGGGCCCCAGTGGACCCCAAATTGGAGGAGTTGCCTCGTAGGGCAGTAAATGTCCTTCCAGCGGATAAGGGGTCTAAAAGCTGGAACTTGAAGGTGCCTGGGGGGCTCAGCTGGTTAGGCATCTGCCTTCAGCTCAGGTCATGATCCCCAGGCCCTATGATGGAGCCTCGCATCAGGCTCCCTGTTCAGTGCAGAGTCTGCTTCTTGCCTTTCTTCTCCCTTTGCCCCTCTCCCCCTGCTTGTGTTCCCTCTCTCTCTCTCTCTCTGTCTCAGATAAATAAATAAGATCTTTAAAAAGAAAAAGAATCAGTCCCAGCAAAAATGAACACCTGACACGTATAGATGACATGTCATGTTGTTCACTTGTTCTTCACACCAATACTAAGAAGGAGGTGATGTTCTTACGCTCCTTTTTTCAGGGAGGAAACTGAAACTTGCAGAAGGGAGTGGTTTGCCCAAGGTCCCAGAGCTAGTACAAGGCAGAGCCGAAATTCACACTCAGCCTGACTCCAGGATTATGGTCTTTCCAGTGCATCACACCATTGCGGGCTTGAACTCTTCATGACAATTTTAGAGTCTGTCATCATGACCACCTTGACACTAGATTCAGAAACTGGGGACTGGGTTAGTCTTGAGTCTGGAAACACGGCAGGACCAAATGGACTGAGGTGAAAGAGCATAACGAGAATTCTTTTACCTGTTGAACTCTATGCCAGGGTTCAGGGGACCAGTTCCGGCCGGTGAAATGTAAGTCAAAGTGGGCTGTCTTCTGAGCAAGCGTTTGCTCTTCCTGATAAAATGATTGCACGCTTTCCCCACTGACGTCTGCCCTGATCATGGCTGGGATGCTGGAAGCTGTGGTGGCTATCTTAGGGTGAGGCACCAAGAATGACAATGAGAGTAGATGCCAGGGACAGAGGGGAACACATGAAGGAGGGAGCCAGGGTCCCTGAGGGTGCCGGTGAGCAGCTGGGCAGCTGACCTCTGGCTTTGTTATATGGGAAAAATAAAACCTACTTACTTAAATCACAGTGGAATTGACAGGTAAATACCGAAACTAAGTTGTATAAGTCATCAAAATTTATGTTGCACCCAATCAAATCATGAAATACATTATTTCTGTCATATTTAGAAGCAGTCCTATCTGGACAGTGGGTGATATTCCTAACTTTAATGTTAGCTTCCTTGACCCTGACGGTCTAAGAAACTTCTCTTGAGCCCCTGCCAATTACATTGCTCTCTGGCAAAGTGTCTACAAATGGTGGAAGGATTATAATGTTCTAGGGCTCCCTTTGCCTACTGGAAGTATTATTTCACATAGGGTTCTCTGGTTCCCCAAAAAATAAGACTCAAGGGAAATCCACTCACACAAAACATTCCTGAGAATAGCAGACTTTACTGAAGATTTTGTGGAGGGATGGAGAGATTTATTTCACTGAAATGGCAGAGATATTTAAAAAATTAATTAATTTTTAAAAGATTTTATTTATTTATTCATGAGAGACAAAGAGAGAGAGAGAGAGAGGCAGAGGAGGAAGTAGGCTCCCCAAGGAGCAAGAGCCGAATGTGGGGCTCGATCCCAGGACCCTGGGATAATGACCTGAGCCGAAGGCAGATACTCAACCATCTGAGCCACCCAGGCACCCTTAAAAATTAATTTAAAAAAATGATAGTTGGGTGCCTGGGTGGCTCAGTCATTAAGTGTCTGCCTTCAGCTCAGGTCCTGATCCCAGGGTCCTGGAATCAAGGCCCACATCAGGCTCCCTGCTCAACATGAAACCTGCTTCTCCCCCTCCCACTCCCCCTGCTTGTGTTCCCTCTCTCTCTCTGTGTCTCTCTTTCAAATAAATAAAATCTTTTAAAAAAATTTTTAAAAAGTTTAAAAAAATGATAGTTTGCAGAACATCCATCACTGTTAAAAGTGTTGGCAAGAGGGGTAGGGGGCTGGGGTAACCAGGTGATGGGTATTAAGGAGGGAGGGCACGTGTTGTGATGAGCACTGGGTGTTACACGAAACTGATGAATTGTCGAACACTACAACAAACACTAATGTGGTACTGTATACTGGCTAAAAGAACATAATTTAAAATTTTTAATAAAAAATAATAAAATAAAATAAAATATTTTA
>PISX010011344.1:0-65778 GCA_004024625.1 Mellivora capensis | reverse complement strand
TAAATTATCTTAAATATCAATCTTTTTGCTCTTTACTTGTACATCTCAGGGAAATCTGTTGATATTCCTTCACAAAATACTGTTTTTATTTATTTTTTTTAGTCATGCTCTTTTAAATTTAATTAAACTCCCTCTTCCGATAAACTTACCCTACCAAAATGTTAGCCTCTTTATCATCTTTCCTTATTTTACTCATTTTATCTATTTAAGTTTGGTTTAGACTATTTCCTTATCAATTGGATCTGCTATTTTATCATCAGATATTTGGGTTTTTAGGTTTTTTTTTTCAATTATGCCAATTCCACAATAAATTCTATTTTTAAAATCCTTTTAAATGTTTGCTTTTGCCTCTGATTACAAATATTTTTCAAATATTAGCCCCAATTTCACAAGTTCAGTGTTTGACTCATATTGAAGAATGTTTTCAATGTTCCATCCTTATAAGGAAATTGGTCTCAGGGCGCCTGGGTGGCTCAGTTGGTTAAGCGTCCATCTTTGGCTCAGGTCAGGATCCTGGAGTCACAGGATCCAGACCCACATCAGTCTCCCCACTCAGCAGGAAGTCTCCTTTTCCCTCATCCTCTGCCCTTCACCCTGCTTTTGTTCTCTCTGTGTGTGTCAAATAAATAAACAAAATAGAAACAACAACAACAACAAAAACAAACAAAAAAAGAAACTGTTCTCACCATTTAAAAAGAAGAAATCTATTTGGGCAATGATGGCCTTCAATATCTATGCATCCTTTATCAAAATTTAAAGCTGACTGGCTGGTAAGGATAAATGTATTACAATTTTCATCTTCTATCAATTAAATGGCAAGAATAGATGGAGTAGATGAAGTTGAACAAAGAATTCCTTATTATCTTCTTCCTTATGGGGTTTTTAAGGTATTATATTGGCATTTGTTATTTTTTATTTAGTTTTCATTTGAGTCTGGCTTCTGTTCAATGTACAAGTTGTGGCTGTGAGCTGCCTGCCAGCTCCGTCAAGAGAGTCGTGTCCTGGGGCGCCTGGGTGGCTCAGTGGGTTAAGCCTCTGCCTTCGGCTCAGGACATGATCCCAGGGTCCTGGGATCGAGCCCCACATCGGGCTCTCTGCTAGGCGGGGAGCCTGCCTCCCTGCCTACTTGTGATCTCTCTCTGTCAAATAAATAAATAAAATAAAATAAAATAAAATAAAATAAAAAAGAAAGTCGTGTCCTCCTACTTTTTCTTTTGGTTATAGTTCCTACATAATCCAGGCACAATCTCACTGATTCTGGTAGTTGTTTTTTTTTTTTTTTTAAGTTAATTTTTATTAATTTTTGTTTTTCAATGTCTCTGCCTTTAATGTTACAAATCTGTAGCAAGTAATGAGTATATACATATCAGATCCCACATGAACTTCATCATTGAGTACTGACTCCATTATTTGGCCTTCCAGATAGCATTCAGTTATTGAACATTTTTTACTTTCCAAAATGGTTTCTTCTTTTTTTTTTTCTTCAAGATTCTATTCATCTGTTTGACAAACAGAGATCACAAATAGGCAGAGAGGCAGGCGGGGGCGGGGCGGGGGGGGGGGAGGAAGCAGGCTCCCCGCTGAGCAGAGAGCCTGATGCGGGGTTTGATCTCAGGACCCTGGGATCATGACCTGAGCCGAAGGCAGAGGCTTTAACCGACTGAGCCACCCAGGCGCCCCCAAACTGGTTTCTTCTTAATCTTCAGCAATACTTCTTTTTCCCAGATGAGAGAAATTTAAGTCCATCTTCTAAGCCTGTCTTCAATCTGGTTTAATCCAAACTATACCTTGAAGATTTTTCTTGAGGCTTCTGGCCCCTGGATTATTCCCTTCTCTAGTTTATATTCTTGTAATTTTTTCCCCCTTGTATTGTTTCAATATTTAAAATGCCCTTAAAAAAATATTTTCTGGGCACCTGGGTGGCTCAGTTTGTTGGGCAACTACCTTCCACTCAGGTCGTGATCTTGGAGTCCCGGAATCGAGTCCTGCATCGGGCTTCCTGCTCGATGGGGAGTCTAGTCTGCTTCTCCCTCTGACCCTCTCCCCTCTCATGCTCTCTCTCTCAAGTAAATAAATAAACTATTTTAAAAAAATAAAAATTTTAAAATATAAAAAAATTCAAAGAAAATTTTTTTCTTAGTTATCTTCATGCCTTTTGAGAGATTGTCAACATTTCATTTTCAGAACAGAAACCCCTTAAAATGATTTAGCCAAGAGATTTGGGGGACCTCTGATTTAAGAGGAGCCAATCAGATGATCTTTTCCTGAAATCTGAAAAACTGGTTATGGATAATGTAATGGCTCACTAAGAGCACTGAAATTTTAAGGTGACATAAAATTGGGGGTTGAGAGATGTGTTTAAGTGAAGCTTGGTCAATGCGTTTTGTCTGGCATGGGGATAGAAGGAGGGAACTGCCACCCAGAAAGCAGCAATAAGTGGTCTTGGTTTTATTTTTTTTAAGTTTTTATTTATTTTAGAGACAGAGAGAGAGAACAAGCATAAGGATGGGAGGAGCAGAGTGAGATGGGGAAAGGGAGAAGCAGACTCCCTGCTGCGTAGGGAGCCCTATGCAGGGCTTGATCCCATGACTCTGAGATCATGACCTGAGCCAAAGACTCAGGTCTTTGTTTAACTGACTGATAATGCTTAACTGACTGAGCCACCCAGGTGCCCCAAGGGATGGGGGCTTGATTTTGAAATTTCTATTTCCATGTTATGGTCCTGGTGGGGCCTGAAACTTCTCCTGGCTATTGAGACCTGAGAGAGATTCTTTATTGATAGAGTATGTGGATTCTATAGACAATATTAACTAACCCTTATTAAAAATAAATAGGAACAGCCTGAACTAGGGAATTTAGATTTCTGGACTGAACTAAGGAGTTAGAGTAAGTATATGATGAAGTACGTAATTTGTGCTAGAAGCAGTATCAATGGAAAGAGAAGAATAGTGAGATATTCAAACATGTTTTGGGAAAGAACTCAAGGATTTCTGATGGATTAATTATTTAGAGCTCCAGCACATACAACAAAGAGGCAAGCAAGGAGGCAAATGCATGAGTCCAGAGAGGTCATTACTAGAAAAAAACTAGTTGTTTTTTTTTTAATATTTTATTTATTTATTACACAGATAGAGAAAGAAAGAGAGAGGGGGGAGCTGCAGAGGGAGGGAGAAGCAGGCTCCTCACTGAGTGGGGACCTGATGTAGGGCTCAGTCTGAGCCGAAGGCAGACGCTTAACCAACTGAGCCACCCAAGCACCCATATTCGTCATTTTTAGCTTAAAACTTGAGTGGTTAATGGTGCCATTTACTGTGATATAGTGGATGAGGCAGGTCCAGATTGTGGTGATGATTGTTTCTGATTATGTTTAGTTTTATATGCTTGTTAGACCTCCAATATTTCAGGCAAGGAGGCAAATGTAGGAGTCCAGAGAGGTCATTACTCAAAATATTAATGTGGGGAAAATCAAAGTATGGACAGAATGTACAGCTTTAGGAATGGATAAAATGTCCTAGAGAGAAGGTATATGTAGAATAGAAAAGCAGAAGCCCATGACTGAGTCATGCAGTAAAGCACATGAAGGATACTGACAGGGTGGTCACTTAGATAAGAGAAAAATAATTCAGAAAAGTGTGGTGTCATAGTAGCCAAAACGCTAAAGTGTGTTAAGAAAGAAATCATGGTTTCCTGTGACAAATGCCTGAAGATACAATGCCTAGAGGATAAGGACAGCGATGTGACTTACTTGGCAACAGGAGACTGTCAACAACTTCTATCTTGGCATTTAAGTGGGACTGACTGAGAGTATTCCATTGCAGGTAGGGATGTTTATAAAGAAAATGTTTTATTTAAAGGACATTAGACAAATGGCTAGATAACTGGAACATGATGGATCATTGAAGGCTTTTTATTTATTTATTTGACAGAAAGAGAGAGCGCACAAAGTAGGGGAAGTAACAGGCAGAGGGGAAGGAAGAAGCAGACTCCTCACTGAGCAGGGACCTCCCACCCGTACCCCGCGATACAGGACTCGATCCCAGGACCCTGGAATCATGACCTGAGCTGAAGGCAGCCACTTAACCGACTGAGCCACCCAGGCGCCCCTACTGAAGGCTTTTTAACTTAAATGCTAACCATGTTTGCTGGCTGATGGTAATGATCACTAGAAAGAGAAAAATACTATTTGATAATGTCACAGATAATGGATAACTCTGTAAGTAAAGTCCATGAGAATGAAAAGGATCTAATAATTCAGAGCATAACTATTGGTGGGGGGATCACCAAGTCCACTGCAAAAGAGAAATGTTGGGTCAGTAGCTGATAGAATGAAGATGAGTATTTAAATATTTTCAATAACAGGTGGTTAAGAGAAAGCATCAAAACCCAAACTTAGTCCTGAGTTCAAATCCCATCTGTTTTACTGAAATGTCACTCAATCTTTCAATCATTTATTGACCATCTACTATTTGGTGATCACTGATCTAGTTGCTAAAGAAACAGAGTTGAACAAGTTAAGAGGAAGCTTCAGCTCCCATGTATTTTATATTATATTATCACCAGGTGATGAGTTATGGCAAAAAAAAAAAAATAGCAATGGGCATGTTACAATGGATGGGGTAATCGGAAAAAGGCTCTCTAATGGAGTCATATCCAAGACTTGAATAAACTGAGGAAGCCGAACATTAGACTATGTAGAAGAAAATCATTCTTGGCACAGGAAACAATAAACAAAATGACGGCAATGACAAAATGCCACGCTTGAGAAACTGCAACCAAATATTTAATAATAATAATTAAAAATATTGCTGTTATAAAATTGAAGGCTGTTGTAGATTAAATTCTGTAACAGATGTCTTAGCAAATATCTGAGACACAGTAAACATTCAGTAAATAACAAGTACTACATTATTATTTTATCAACTCACATAGATGTTTTACTATGACTAGGTAGTATATCAAATAGAATGCGGGTTTTCTTCAAGTTGTGAATGTTCAGAGTTTTGCATTTATTGCAAGAGTACTATTATTGCTGAAATACTCTTAAAATCTGCTTTGGAATTTCATCCACAGTTTATATAGTACAAATATCTACATGTTATGCATTTTTTTCCCTCTCTGTTCAAAATTAAACTTAGAAGTCAACTCCTAGAAAATATTTAGCTTATCTCCTGTCCCAAAGCAAGAAACTCCATCATGGTTTTTTTTTTTTTTTTCTGTTCTTCAAAAGTATTTCCATTTTAGAATTTCCTACATTGTTACATTTACTGATTTTTCCATAAGCCTGTAAGGACTTCTGGGGTATTTATTCCTTCAACAAATAGTTACTAAGTATCTAATATATGCTAGGCATTGTTTTAAGTGTAGGGGACAGCAATGAGTAAGGTAGAGAAAATCCCTGATCTTTTTAGGTTCTTATTCTAGTTTTCAAGGTGATTAATAAATATCAAGGTAACTAAAATTAGTATCAAGTAGTGATATGTGTTACTACTAATAATAGTAAACTCTTCTAATGTTTTACACTGTGCCAATGCTGTTCTAATTTAAAAAATATATGAATTTAATATCCATGAAGGAATTACAGCAAAATAATGTTGTAAGGAATGACTGAGATGAACTTAAGATAGTAATGTTACCTAACTGCATTGAACTGTTAGCAAAAGATCACACAGAAGCGTTAAATAAACTTTGGAGAAGGTAGAAAGGAAAGGAGGAAGGGAGGGAAGAAGGAAGAGAAAAAGAAAGGAGACAGATGATGGGTTTTAATGTTGAATAAATTTACATATCCTGCATTAAGTAAAGGGAGGTCTAAAAATGCAGGAAACTTTTTCGATCACGTGTTGTGGAAGAAGAGCTGTTAGCTAATCTTCAGGCAGAACACCCAGCGATTTATAAAATTAGTTTCCTTTTATTCCCAGGAAGTTGAGTCATAATATTCAAAGTAAGAAGATTCTTATTATCAGTTTCAGAATCATGTATATTTGAAGGACAGTAATACTAGTTTTTAAAATGTCTGCTAGAACAGTATATGAGAATGATTGTGTTTGCCTCTAAGTGTCTAGTCCTGCCCTATTTGGAATATTACAAAGTTATTGGGCCATAAGAATTCAGAAACATCTCAAGAAGAGTCTCAACTAATAATATCCCCTCATAATTCCTCCCCATTTGTCTGTGGGTGATTTGCTGTCTATTCTCGGGGAAGAATTGATAGGAGCCTAGCTTTTGGTTTATGAAATCATTTTAAAAGTTTCTTTCTCTGAGCCAAATTTGGAGTCAGTGTTTGATTGAATTCAATTGCTTAAGGGTATAATATTTGCTGAAATAAAATCTCTAGATTCTGCTAGCTGTATGCCATGTGTCTTCCTTTAATTTTCTCCGGGACTTCAAAAGTGCAATAACTTCTAGGGAATGGCTCATGTTAATCTGTAACAGATCTCCCAACAGTTTTAGAGTCTCCAAATTCAGAAGGACATTACACACTTTCAAGAGTTCCTTGTCATCTCTCCCTTTTCCACAAAGTATATTTCAGATTTCTACCATTCTCATCTAGCTCACTATCTTAACACCTGATTCTTTGAAGACCCAACCTCCTATTTTGTGTGGATAATAGTTTATCAGGAGGATCCATCTGAACTTTTTCCTCCTTCTACTGTCAATCATCACATGTAAAAATCATTTTTCCCCCTTCCCCTCCAGTTGGTATTTTGCCTTCTCTGTCATGGTGAACACCTGGGATGAGGGTGCATGTCTATTTTTCATCTGTCTCCATTATCTACTCCTGTGTAACCAACTATCACAAAATTTAAGGCTTAAAACAACAACCATCTATTTCAGTCATGATTTTGCAGATCATCAATTTGGGCTGGTCTCAGGTGGGCAGTTGTTCTTATCCAGGCCCCATCATTCATACATCTGCTGTCAGCTAGAGGGTAATAGCTGGGGCTGGCTGGTTTACGATGTCTTGTCTGGGAAGGCTGGAATAGATGAGGTCTCTCTCATGTGTTATTCTCCAGCTGGCTCATCTGGGCTTGTTCACAGGGCATCAGAGCTCCGCAGGCAGAGCCAGACGGCAAGCTTAATGCACAAGCAGTTTGTAAGGCTGCTCTCCCTCATGTTTGCTACTGTTACTTTGACCAAAGCAAACTTTAAAGCCACCTATATTCAAGGAGTAAGAAAGAGTCCATCTCTTAGTAGGAGGAGTTACAAAGCCATATTTCAAGATCAAAGATATACGGAAAGGAAAAATATCTTCATAATTATCACAATAGCCCACAACTTAGATAAAACCTAACTAGATAACCAGAACAAACACAGTACAGAGAATTTCACCCACTCATAAAGGTGGACTTTGACTATCCCTTTAATTTGTGTAGTTTCAGAACATAGGGTATCAATTCTTTACTCTATATTGGACATTTATCATAAAATTTATCAGTGGATTACTTATTTACTCTTTAGGAATTAAAAACTGTGTCTTACTCTCCCCTGGCTTCTAGTAGAGTATTGGATTCAATGTAGACACTAAAGGTATATCATTTACATATTTATTCTTTACTGAGCAGTAAATGAAGTCTTGCTCTTTTATAATTGTATCATATTTAAACAGCATTTTCAGCTCAAACTTCTTACTTACATATTCCTATGTAAGTAATTATTTACTTACATATTTCTCTCCGTGTGATCTTTCATTATTTGTAAAATCAAGCTTCCTTCTCACAGGACAAACAGTGTGAAGACTATAGGTTTAAGGTTAGAACAGACCTCCGTTCAAAGGACAGACTGTGTAAGCACTGGTTGTATGTGACCTTGGGAAACTACTTGCTTTCTTAAGGATTATCTTTCACTTGCATTAAGTAGGATAATCATCTGACACTTCAGGATTGTTCTTAAGATTAGAAGAATTTGGGAAATATTAATCTTAGGGATATAGAGTGGTGATTCAGGAAGTTTGTGATAATGAAAACGCAGACTGAGAAGCTACAATACAGATGTCATGGATCTTATCGGAATGTTAAGTTACTTGAAGGCTTAGGTTTAAATAATTTAAATAGTTTTCTAAATTTTATATAAATATATCATTATGTAATGTTGTAGAATTGTCATGGATTTTTTTATATTAGATATGGTAATGCTGTGGACACTTGGGACTAACTTCCTCAACACATCTAGGAAGTATCCTAGTTCTTTTCCCAAAAAGGGTTTTAGACAAAACAAAAAGCAGTGATGTAAAGCAAATAGCAGTGTCTTTTATGAAATAAAATCTGTATTTGAATGCTATGATCACTTCTCACCACTAAAACTGTTTAAAATAGTAGTCCAGTGGTTCCAGAAGATATAGTGCCAGAAAACCTTTACCCACCTTAAACATTCAGTCCCTCAATTCCATAGATATGATGTTTTAAGTATTATAAAAGGATAAAGAGCCTAGTTCTAGAAAGTTAAGACATTTAAACTTCTTTATTTGGGTTATTATGAAATTAAATGTTCTTTTCCTGGGAAGAGGCACACTTTGGAACTGTTAACATTTTTCAGGTTTCTAGTCATGAGTCAGTTTCACTAGGAGTTCCAGCTGTTCTTTCCACCTTTTTCCCAGGAAGAAAAAAAGGAAACCATATGTATGGCTTTCCATAGACTTTCCCCTTCCCCTTAGAATCCTTGAGTGTCATGGGAGACAATGATCTTTAAATTTCTATACAAGTCACAGTTTGATGGTTTGGAATGTCTGGTCTTGAAAGATACTGGGTTGGTTGTTAAAATGCAAATTTCAGTGGTTCCCCTATACTACTGAGACCAAATCTGTATAATTTAGACTTTGGATCTGTATATTCAACATGTTTCTTAGATAGTCTTTCAACAACAAAATTTGGATGTTCAGCTTTACATAGATGGACTATCCAACTTCTATGATACGTGGGTCATGGTCAGCCTAGAGCTCCTATAATGAACAGACTGGGCTCCCAGCTAGTCTTGTGCCCAAGAAAAGCATTGTCTATTGCTCATGACTCACCTTGCTCAAGTCATCCATTCTTGTCCATCCTGATTCCATTCACCCTACTTGCAATTTCTGTGACAATACCCGTAAGGTCGGAAGAGTGTCTGGTAAAAGAGCAGGTACCATGTACTCATGATCACAAAAGAATCTTAGAGGACCATGTCAGAAGAGACAAGGAAGATATAGGCACTGCATATGGTGATGTGGGTACCAGAGATGCTTCCATCTCTTCAGCCCTTTTTGCCAGGTCTACTGAGGCCTGAACATTTCTGCCAGGAATAAGCAATGGTAAGACATCACTGATATTTAGGTCAGAATAATCATTAATCATTTGGTATATGAAATATTGAATTTAGCATAGGAAATATGCTCTGGGGGTGTTAATAAATAATTTTAGAGTGTGTGCTGTTGCATTAAAATTGAAATTATTAAAATCAATATTATTCCTCAAATGGGAAAAGAAAGCATTTAAATTTTGGGTTCTTACATATGCTATTGAGATGCAAGTCATATTATTTTGAAACTACATTCCAGAGGGGCTGAAAGATTAGATTCACCTCGAAGTCCTGTTTCTAAAATTTCAGACTCATTTTGCCTAAGGACTCTGCTATGGATAAGAAGAGAGGAGTTGAATTAAACCACGCAGTGTATTGTGAGATTTTAGGCATGGTATCAGGATATCCAAGACATTCAGTTATGCCATTGTCTTGCATTAGTGCCAAGCCCTGAAAAAAAAATAGAGTGTAAATGAAAAGTGCCAAATCAAGGTACAGCATACATTATAATGAGCAATCAAAATTACCATGAGAGTTCCTTTTAATAATAGGATTAAATTGTCATCAAACAGTCTGAAGTTGTAACTGTGTTCATTGAAATTATGGTTACTCTTTGCCTTTTGGGCTTTAATAAAATGAAGAAAAATGAAGTTATTAAAGTCAGCGTCTAGTGTTACCACAGAGACACCCAGGTCCATGTAGTTTTAATAACAATAACTTATTTATTATTAGCCCCCTCTCTAGGAAAATCAGTTTGTAAGAACCAAGAAATTTAAAAAGCCCCAATGCATCATCTTTACAGAGAAGTAGTTTATACTTATTATACTTGTCTCAAGGTTAATTCCTGTAAAATTTATTTTTAGTAATCATGTATAATTCTGTCCTTTTATTTCCATGATCTGCATTAGCTCATAACAGCTTGGCATGATATTATTATATGATTGAAAGGTAATCATCAAGGCAAAGGTAACACATTTTCATGTTCTTCCCTCTTCTGATTTTAACAGTACAAAGAAAGGCAGGAAAAAAGGGCTCTTAAATTATTTTGAAGTATCATTCTTACATAATCTATACTATACAATTCTAACAAATGAGTTACCTTTTAAAATAATCTAGCCTACAATAAATGTGTGGCTTTTCCAATTAACTTGGCATTTTCACAAAATAATAACGCTCTTTTCAAATTATTAGGCTTCTCATTGTTCAGGATTTTTTTAGAGTTGGGCTTTTTAAAAATATAATAAATGCACTAGAACATTATTGCATGTAGCAGCAAGCATCATATAACCAGCACTTTGTATTTTATTCTGAACAAAGAAGGTACAATTAAGAGAAGTAATGATATTCTATTTCAAGTATGTGATGGATAGAAATGCTTTAGCAAAAAAACATCACTTGCAAACACTGGAATGCATACGGAGCATAATGGATATTTATCCGGGAAAATATATTTTTAGTAAAAACTGGAGTGTTCAATGTATAATTTTCGTGACTTAGTATCATTTTGTGACTTGTATCATTTCTGGAAGCAGCAAAATAGATTTATGTATGTGTTCTTAGGGCCTCTGGAGTCACTTCTTTGAAGGTCAAAGAAGTTTTGGTCTTTTATATGTCTTTTTATATGTGAATTCTGGGGTAGGCAGGATTCAACGATGCTCGTGAGATCCCCCTGATGTCCATGTACTGTGTGATCTCTTCCTCTTAAATATATGGGACTCAACTATGATTGGGTAGCTGCTGCCTTGATGAAATTATGTTGCATGATCAAAGATAGGAGAGTCAAAACACTGACTAAATTATACAGAATTACATCCTAGCAGACTGGGGAAAAGCTGTCTTACTGGTCTTTAGGAAGAAAACTGCTATGTTATAGAAAGGGCTGAATCAATGGCAGAGAATGACTAGTGGTCTCTAGTAGCTGAGCACAGATCCCAGCTGACACCCAGCAAGAAAGCAGGGAACTTAGTCTGAGGACCACAAGGAACTGAAACCTTCCAACAAGGGGGCTGGGAAGAGGAAGACTGAGCTATAGACGAGATTGGACCCCTGAGTAGTACTGACTGCACTTGATTAGATCCTGGGCTGAGGACCCATGGAACACGCACCCAGAGCCAACGCGTGGGTAACATGAGGTAAGGAATTTATATATTTTAAACTGTTAAATGTGTGATGATTTGCTATGCACAATAGAAAATGAAAATAAACACACTCCTTTTCACACATCTTATGGAAATAAAGTATAGACAGTCTAGAATTATAATAACATAGATAATCTGTTTTTTTTTTTTAAGATTTTATTTGTTTGTTTGACAGAGATCACAAGTAGGTAGAGAGGCAGGCAGGGGTGCGGGGGGAAGCAGGCTCCCCACTGAGCAGAGAGCCAGATGCGGGGCTCCATGCCAGGACTCTGAGATCATGACCCGAGCCAAAGGCAGAGGCTTAACCCACTGAGCCACCCAGGCGCCCCAAGATAATCTATTTCTTTAACAAGGAAGTACTGAGACTTCTATTTTCATTTGAATTCACTTTCATAACCATTCACTAAACCACTCATTCACTATTTTGTTCAGAAATAAGTACTGAGAACTTCTCTTGTACTCAGAATTTGGGATACATCTTTACAAATGATGCTTTACATTACACATTCCCCAACATACTTGTATAAAACCTGCACTGCAGCTAAGTGGGCCTTTAGTTAACTTAGGCTTAAAAAAGAATTCAAACAAATGTCATTAGTAATGGAAAAAAATCTTGTGTTTACTAATATTTACCAATAATAGCTAATATTGAATAGCACTATTTCCACTATAACATGGTTTATTCTTTTTTGAAGTTGTTTTCTAGGTACAAGTTATAGATGGTCTTAATCAGTGCTTCTTAAACTTTAAAGTGCATAAGAATCATATGGCGATCTTGTTAAAATGTGGGTCCTGTTTCAGTAGGTAGGCCTAGGGTTTTAAGTTTCTTACAAGCTTGTAGGTAATACAGATGCACTGGTCTAAAGATCACACTCTGAGTAGCAAACGTGTATATGACCTCTGCAAGTTTCTGCTAAGATCAAGGAATGCACCTAAGTAAAATTTATACTAGGTACACCTTGATATGGCCTCATCTCCACAAAAAGTCTATAGCAAAATAAATATTTTCTTCTTAAATAAATGTATATAGGTATAGACAAATCTGTGAGCCTCTCATTTGTTTTATTGTCTTTCCTTAATCTTAGATTAAATAAACCTATAAATTTTTACTTTGAGATATTAGGCATTTATAGAAACCCAGCATGTTCTTGTGCAGGAAAACAAAATATTGGTGAGATGTTTATGCACTTACATTTTTATATTTAATACATCTCCAAAGTTAAAATTGTCATCACTTTTGAACCACAGCTAATGCATTTTGAAAATATTCAGAAGTAACAGGCAAAGGTAACACATACTCAAAAAAAGGGTAGAAAATTAGAAGCAGCAGTCTATTTGGGCTAAATATTAATTGAGAAGTTTAATCCAGTTATTTCATTTCTGTGGTTTATATATTTGCCCTTAATAAAATAATGAAATAGTACAATAAAGCTTAAAGCTATTCTAGTAATATTTCCAAGTAATACAGATTTCCTTTACTTTATTACCTAGAACAATTTATCATTAAGTAACAGGTACAATTAAATAACTAAATATATTAAAAAAATCATACAAAGAACTAAAGGAAAATTCAGGAGAATATTAATTCTAGAATTGAAAAGGAGGTTTAAAATATAAAATAAAAGAATGTAAAGGCAAGTAAAATAATTTTTGAAATCATTTTTGTATTTTTCATTACTAGTTTACAGAAATGCAATTTGGTTTTGGTATCTTGATCTTGTATCCTATGAACTTGCTGACCTTATTGCTTCCATTTTTTTTTTAATGGATTACTTATTAGATCGTGTGATCAGCCAAACAAATAAATAACAACAAAAGAAAAACACCCTTAAATTCTTTCTTTCCAATCTGGCTGGCATTTATTTATTTTCTTTTCTTTTACTTTCCTGATAACATGCATTAGAACTTCAGGTATAATGAAGAATAGAAATGGTGAGAGTCAAAATACTTTCCTTCTAATCTTAGCAGCAACGCATAAGTCTTTCACCATTAAGACTGCTATTATCTCTAAACTTTTAATAAATACTCTTTATTAGATTAAGGAGGTTCCCTTTCAACCCTAGTTCTCTCAATATTTTTATTAAGAAGGTGTGCTGACTTTTATAAAGTTTTCATGCAATTATTGTGATCAAGTTATTTTTTTGTCTTTCTTTTATTTAATATGGTATATGAGGAAAAATGGCACTAGATGAAAGTTAGGATCTAGAAAGGAATGACTGTCACTAAGAATAATAACTTGGATAAACAAAATTATGTTTCCTTTGAGCCACCTGTTAAACTCCTCCTTCCCTCTTTCCTTCCTTCCTTCCTCCCTTCCTTTTAAGGCTGTGGAGGGGTATGGGAAGGGGAGGGAAAGGCAGGCTCCACACCCATCTCAGAGCCCTAGGTGGAGCTTGATCTCATAACTCTGAGATCATGACCTGAGCTGAAATCAAGAGTCTGATGTTTAACCAACTGAGCCACCAGGTGCCCCTACCACCAGTTAAATTCTTTAAAGGTCAACTAAGTATTTAGAGCAATAACATACATATAATTGTACATTCTATGTTATGATGTTAATGAAATAGGTAATCAAATAACTATGATATGTTAAGGACAAAGGAAAGAGTTGCGTACATGATAATATGTAAGTCTGTTTGCTTATGCAAGAGGAGCTATACTGTCAGTTGGAGGTAGATTGTGATAATTAACAGTAGATATCGTAATGCCTGGAATAGTCACTAAAATGTAAACATGGCAAAACTTCAATCCAAGAAAGCAGATAAAATGGAATTCTAAAATATATACTTGAGTCATGCAAAATGAGCCAAAAAATGAACAATAAAGTAACAAAGATTGGAGGAACCAGTACACAAGAGAGGAAGAATGCAGACGAACATTACATGATATACGAAGCATTTCAATAAAAGACAGAAGATATCAACCTAATAATAAAGCTATATTTTATCTACAGGAGACACACTCTATATGTGTAATAACAAACTAGTTGAAAGTAGATGGACAAAAGAACTCTACCGAACACTACGCACCAAAAAAGAACAAATAAAACAATATTATCAACCAATATAGATTCTAAGAGAAGAAGCATTATCAGAGGTAAAGGAAGATTGTACATGATAAGAAAATCAATGATAAAGAGAAAACTATCATAAATGGTGATGGGCCTAATGAACAGAGTTTCAAATACTTTAAGTGTAATTGACAGACTAAATTGAACATACAGAAAAAACAAACACAAACACCCACTGTATCTATAATTTTATCTATCCTTATATCTACATAAAAATTAGATTCATTATGGAAAAAATTATTGAAAAAATATGCCACACTGGAATCAATTTATTGGTGAATTTCACCAAACTTTTAAAGACTATTTAGAGAAGGAGGGAATATTTACCAACTCACTTTTAGAGGCCGTCATTACCTTGATTCTGAAATCAAAGAGAATTAGATTTCTCTCTGAATCAAACAGAAATAGATTTCTGTTTATCTATCGAATGATCAATTGATATCTATCCTATGAATACAGATGTAAACATCCATAACAAAATATTAGATGATATAATCTAGGAATATATAAAAACAGTACATCATAAAGTAGATTATTTCAGAAGTGCACAGTTGTTTTAATTTTTCACTATCGACTCATTCAACTTACTAGACTTAAAGAATAAACGTAAAAGTCATACGATCATTACAATAGGTAAAGAAAAAGGATTGCCTTGTTAAAAATAACCCCAAATAAATATAAATTAAGGCAAAAGAGTCGGTGGGTATTTTGCTATCAAAAGTAGGAATTTTATTCAATGAAGAACACCAAAAACAAAGAAAATAGATATGGAAAAGTTCTCGATTCCTAAGATAGACTAGTGACTACTACTTAGAATAGACAATAAATTCCCAAAGCTCAACAGGAATGGAACAAAAAATCAAGTAGAAAATGAGCAGAGGCACAGGTAGACAATCCACAGAAGCAGAATGAAGAGATTTTGAAACACACTTAGAAATGTTAAATTCAAATAACACATGAAATATATTTATGCACATAAGAATGGAAAAAAGAGAGAGAGGAAGTTTATACTTGCAAGGGGTGGTCAACAGGTGATCCAGAAACTATCAGACACTGCTGAGGGAAGTATAAGCACCTGCCACTTTTACAGGAAACATGTTGGGAGTTGTTAGTAAAATTAAGTGTTTCATATGCCCATGATCCAGCAACCCCATTCCTGGTACTGGTGCACAACTTTTAGAAATTCTTATGGACAATTAAATTATAAAGGAAATGCATGAAGATGGTTATGGGAGACACTTTTTAATTTATGTATCTATATATTGATTGGTTCATTGATTATTGATAGAATCATATGAATTTTAACAAAACTAAAATGTCAGTTAGGGAGGGAATTCATAGGTAAAATGTAGAGGATGCAAATTTTGGAGTAATCATAGAAGGAATCAAAAATAATTATGTGCAGCAACATAAGCAGAACTTAAAAGTGCCATGTTGAATGGGAAAAAGTAACAAAAATGTTACATAAGATTTATAGCATGGGACAGATACACAAAAGAACATCCCACAGAATACAAAAGAATATATACATTTAAGTATTTACATTAAACAGGTAGTGTTGGGGCTAATGTAAAGCATGAAATCAGCCATAATACCTGGCTTGCTAAAATGTACCAGGTCACAGGAGGGAAAAGAAGGTTTCAAGAAGGGGTTGGGCCTTTGGAATGCCGAGGCCTGTGTGACCCCTCCAGGGCTGGAATGCCCCTGGGGAGTTGCCTTCCCCAAAGCTTCTTAGTCCAAACAGCTGCCCTGTGATCTAAGAGATGTATGCATTGTCCCTTAGGCTATGTTTAGCAGAACTCCTAGAACACACAGATTAGCATATCCTATATTTCCCATAAACAGATCCTCCTCGGTTCAGTAAGACCCCTTGTCACACATCACTGCTTGAGAAAGAGCGAGTAGGACTTGTGATTACCCTGAAGGACCAAAAAAGGCGGGAGCAAAGAAGAGCAAAGGGTTTTGATCTCTGAGGCTTGACCCCCTTGCCTTCTTCCTGTCACAGCAAAGTTTGGAGTAATCTTTCATCCCTTGGTACAGGGATTGCTGGCTATTCCCAGAAGAACAGAAACAAGGATCAGGATGAAGAGCAACCAAATCCAAACAAATACAACACTAAACCAGAAAGGAGCCTTTGGTAATCAAAATAACTTTATGAGGAATGGGTTGATTAATAGAACTATGCAACTGATTGACTTGATAAAGGGGGAAAACCCCAAAATTATGACAATTTTTAAACCTACTTTTCTAGGTGCATTTAAACCACAGTAATCTGCAATAAGCTGAAATAAAAAAGCAAGTGAGGGTAACAGTGTGAACCCCTAAGGTCTCCAAGGAATTCCTACTTCTCCATGAGAATACCTTAAATATTCCATGTGACAGGAGAGCCTGGCATAAAAATTGAGTTAGAGGGGCGCCTGGGTGGCTCAGTGAGTTAAGCCTCTGCCTTCAGCTTGGGTCATGATCTCAGGGTCCTGGGATCGAGCCCCACATCGGGCTCTCTGCTCAGCAGGGAGCCTGCTTCCCTCTCTCTCTCTGCCTGCCTCTCTGCCTGCTTCTCATCTCTGTCTGTCAAAAAAAGAGATAAAAAAAAAAAAACTGAGTTAGAGCCAGTCACAGTTCCTATATGTAATAGAGTTAATTATCAAATGTATGTGATCTATATTTACCTACCATAAAAGTATTTCACCTATAATAAGTATTATTATGGACAAAAATAAATATAAGTAGAAGTACTTAATATTTTTTCAATTCCCCCAAAAGATTGTCTTGTATATTTCCTGAATGCACTGGCTCTGCTTTGAACACTCACATTAATGGATGCTTATGACACGGTAGAATATAAAAACATGAGTTACACAGATTAAAAAATATTTTACATTTTCAGTGATAATTGACCAAGGATGCAAACATGCTGGCTTTTTCTTCCTTATCAAGAGCCAAATGATATCTAATGCTTATATCAAGGAAGAAAAAAATTATAAAACTGCATAAATATTTTTTCTATTCTTTTACAGTCACTAAATACACATCCATGTATATGCATATGTACATGTACACACATATGTATATATGTGTGTTTTCAGTGAAAAACAATACAAAATCATATAAAGATTGAAAAGACTTGAGTGTATGTTAAATTCTCCAAATTGTTATTTTGTGATATTTTCCATATTGATGAATTGCAATTTTGTCATGAATAAAGCTGATCACGAATAAATGATGATATCTCTCTCCCTTGGATAAAGAGTAGGAGAGAACATTCTTGTGACCCATTACTTAAGCATCTGATTTCAGACAAGTTAATTTTTCAATTATATAAGTTAATAAATTCTTTGTCCCTCCATCATTTTTCTTGGTTGTGATTTAAAACTGAGATTCCAGAATAATACATAAAATCTTCCTTCTTACTCAGAAATGTAAGCAACATCAAAAAGAATTTAAGCAATATATAAAAGTACTTTCAAACAATTTGCTGATAGAAGTTAACTGAATAAAATAGTCTATTTTCCATGTGAGGATTTCCTAAAATTTAGAAAAACACTTTATTCCTCTACTCATGTACCACTTCATTCTTTTCCAAGTGATAAAAGAAAAAACAACACTCATCAAGAGACAAACATCATTTAAGGTAGGAAAATGCTAACAATTTACAAAGGTAAATATTTTTGTCTTCTTTAATTCCAGATATTTACACAGAAATAAAAAAGCCATAATCTGGGACACCTGGGTGGCTCAGTGGGTTAAAGCCTCTGCCTTCGGCTCAGGTCATGGTCTCAGGGTCCTGGGATCGAGCCCCGAATCGGGCTCTCTGCTCAGCAGGGAGCCTCCTTCCTCCTCTCTCTCTGCCTCTCTGCCTACTTGTCTACTTGTGATCTCTCTCTCTCTCTCTGTCAAAAAAAAAAAAAAAAAAAAAAAAAGCCATAATCTGAAAGCCATGTGCCTTTAATAGGCTATAAGTCACAAAGTTTCACACATACTTACATTCTCTCTCTCCCTCTGCTTTAGATTTTATTTTTTTAAAAATATTTATTTATTGGGATGCCTGGGTGGCTCAGTCAGTTAAGCATCTGCCTTCAGCTCAGGTCAAAGTCCCACAAGGGGCTCCCTGCTCACCAGGGAGTCTGTTCCCCCTCTTCCTCCTACTCCCCCTGCTTGCACACTCCTTGACAAATAAATAAATAAAATCTTTAAAAAACAAAACAAAAAAAAATTAGAAACATTTATTTATTTATTTTGGGGAGGTAGGAGAGCCAGAGGGAGAGGGAAAGAGAGAATCTTCAAGGAGACTCCCCACTAAGCATGGAGTCAGAAACAGCGATCAATCCCAGTACCCCGAGATCCTGACCTGAGCCGAAATCAAGAGTCAGCTGCTTAACTGAATGAGCCACTCAGGTGCCTCTTGACTTTAGCTTTTAGATGAACTCCTTCGGTTTTCTAGCTACAGAATTGGAAAGCATTTCAGATAGTGACCTACATTTTTGACATTTTCATACATGTAACTGTCTACACCAATCAAAACTTCATGTTCAACATTTGCCATATAGTTTTGTTTTTTAAAGCCAAGAATCATTTAGCATATCTTTAAAAATAGTTTTCTGCTGCCCCCAAAAGCATCACATTACTAATGAAAAACACGTATCAAAATGATTATGTGTTTAGTAAGGCTGTCTGAACCCCCTCGATGCAGACTGCAGTATTTTCACTGCTAACAAAGGAAGTAAGACTGTACCACACATTATTGATGTTCTGTAAGCAAAGTATTTTTTGATGTGGTTCAAAAAAAAAAAAGTACAGCAAAACAATTCAAAATAAAACCTTTGTGTTCAAACACAGCTCAAAATTTCTTTCTCAACCTAATGCAGACTAAACTATAACCTGATAGCCTGAGAACCTATGAAATAAAGGGGGAAAGTTTCCTTTTCTTTTGTCTTAAAGCCTTTTTGCTCCTTGTAGTTTTCCTTTGGCTATTGAATGACCTTGGCCCTTCCAGTCTCCAAATGCCAGCTATTTCATTGAGTGGATTTTTAGCTTTCTGGCGTACTCTCTGTTCCTCTCAAGCTTTCTTCGTAATGTCATTTCCTGATTGTGCTGTGCAAACTCGGGTAGAATTCCTGTGACAACTGCTTAGCTCCTTCCCCTGACAGTACACCAAGATTTTCTTGCTCCAGGTTTCCTGGTGAAGTTCTTGCAAGAAACGTCAGCCTGATACCCTCTACAACATCTTGATAGAATTCTGAAGTCTTGAACTGTATATGGAAAAACGCAGTTTGAAAACTGTTTACTTCTCTCTTCCAGCCAGGTCATTGTCAGCTATTCCAGCGAGCATGGAACCTTTACCGGTCTCTAAGGGACAAGTGGGCAGTCTCTCTTCTGTCCTAAAAACTGCAGGATACAGGGCATGCTCCTTTATAATTCTCAGTTCTGTCTTCAAGTATAGAGGGAAGCCATTGAGGGTTTGTATCTGGAGAATGTGATGCAATTGTACATTCTTGCAAGAACGCTTCTGACTTTACAGATGGGTTCATTGGAGCCTTCTTCATTTGATTCCGGGGGAGTAGAAAAGTATCACCTCCACCCCAAAAGGGACGGAGAAATTCCCCAGAACTCCTAGGAATTATCATCAAAGAATACCTTCTCTGACTAGTATCTAGCTTTCTCTTAGATAGCCTAGAGAGAAAGATGGTTGGGACTGTCATTTAAATCAACTAAAAAAAACCAGGGCACCTGGGTGGCTCAGTGGGTTAAACCTCTGCCTTAGGCCTAGGTCATGATCTCAGGGTCTTGGGATGGAGCCCCACATCAGGCTCTCTGCTCAGCAGGGAGCCTGCTTCCCTCTCTCACTCTCTCTCTGTCTCTCTGCCTGCTTATGATCTCTCTGTCAAATAAATAAATAAAATCTTAAAAAAAAATCAACTTAAAACCTATTCCTCCACAAGTAGTCAAACTGAAAGAACAGGCACTTTAAAGGTAGGTGGTAATTTGAGTTTATTTTATCTTCTTGCAGGAAATCTGGTAAGTGGAGAAAAGGTCCCAATGAACACTTTATAATTCTTCCAAAGGACTTTAGTTACAGCTGAGCTAAAATAATCCATTAAACAATGGCAAAGTTTCATAACTTGGAGCCTTGAAAAGGAACTATTTTCCAATTTATTTTGTTCAGTATATGTTTGTTTTAGGAACATGTTATGAACTGAAGATTTATATAATGTTATAATCTATGAACAACTTACATATAGTAGAGGGAAATTCAAGCACATGACTTTATTTCAATATGAAAGTGTAAAAATATAGCCTGTATAAATTTAAAGGAATGTACAAAACTACCAAATCATCAAATTATGTATATCTTTGATTCATTCCTGTTTTTTTCCTTCACTGTGAGAAACAGTAAATGAAATTTCTCCACATCTTAAAAACTGAAAAATAGGACACCTTTTCAGAGAGAACCAAAATAAAAATGTCAGAGGACATCAAGTTGATCGTCAGCCCAGCTACATTGTTTCCTATATCTGGGTCACATTTTAGGGCAGGTAGTTGATTTCTTTTTGATAGATAAATTCTTGGTATCTCTATGTACATACATTTTTAAACCTAATGCTGCATCACCATGTGGAATCCATAACACTTCTCTATAAAATCTGCAGTGCAAAATATAAGATTACATGCTATAATATAAGTGGCAAAGTAGAAGATTATATGCTATAATAAAAAGTGGTATGAAAAGTATATAAACCATAGGCTACTTTATATTTAAATGATTGTTTTTCCTGCACTATTACCACTGTCTTTTCTTACTTTGCTTAGTTACCCACCAAAATGTTTTGAAATTCAGTTTATGATCCCCTTCATTAAAAACACTATTTATAGGGAAAAAAAGCACTATTTATAGGAAAGAAAAGATGCAGTGGAGAGTTAAATGATAATACACGTTCTGTGACAGAGCTTGGCATGCAGGGTGTTTATTAGGAGGGCTATGGATCAACACCGTGGAAGGAAACTGAAAGATGTAGAGGCAGGCAGAGAGATGCTGAGAGGCAATTCAAGTATGAGAGCAGCCTCTTCTAATCTCTTCCAATCCCATGGAGAAACTCTGAAACCAGAATGCCTTTTGGGTTTGTCCTGAGTTGAGTCAACACAGCCAGGACTCTACACCACCAAGCAAGAAGAGGTAGGCTAAGCACACTGCCAGTGAGACAAATCCTGGAAGGACCAAGAGGTGCAGGCTCTCCGCTGACAGCATTCCCCAGAAGTCCATCTTGGAAGGAGCATCTGAGCTATGCATTTCAGGTCAAGTGACTAGGTTTTTTACTTGATTAAGTTGGCAGCACATTCTTCCCCCTTGCTTCCACAGTTTTTTGGTTGTTTTTTTACACGGAAGTGTGTTTAGTTAAAGGGGTTTAAGCTGGGGACCAAGGTTCAGGGAAACTAACAACGAACGGTGAAGTACCCGGGCACCATCAACATTTGGAAGAATTATTGCCTGGCGGTAAAAGAGACCAGGTGAGAAAGTTGTAGCTGGAATAAGAGGGCATGTAGTCTATGGTGAAGAACACAACTGTTACCTCCCAGCAGCTTGTGAGGGAGGGAGCTGTGGGAAGAGCTACACTGATCTCTCTCTGCTCTGCCCTCTGATCTCCTTCTAGAAGACACAACTAAGTGAACCCAACAAAGAGGAGGACAAGGGATGTTGTCTTAGGATCTGCTTCCTGAAGCTCAGAGTTGCATGGCAAATGGTGGAGCATACATCTGAAGTGGCAAATGGTGAATCCAATGCACATTGCTCCTCCATGAAATCCAAGATTCAAAATCTACATCATAATGGTCTCTGTGCCCGTAACAAGCATGGGGCATCAAACAATAGATGAGGGAGTCGATATTATATGGTCAATTAATGTTTGATCACTGGCTAGATAGCATGTCTTATTTATTTTTATTTGTAAACATGTGTGGGATTTGGTAGCTCAGTGTTTTTTCTCAAATATCCTAAGAATGTCCATAGCACCACAAGAAAAGTTACTTTCAAAGGCCCCTCTGGCACACCAAGAAAAACCTTTGGCATATCTCTCTACTGTCTATCCTCATCCACCTGAACTTAACTAAGTATCAGTTTTTCCTACAAAACGAAGATTATAAATTAGAGGATTTATTAGACCTATGGAAGAACCACAACTTTCTCAAGTAATCAAAGGAAACACAGGAAAAGAATCAATAGGGCAATGCTAGCAAACTTCTACAAATGAAACAGAGCCAAACTAAAAGTAAAGGGAAAACTATAGATTGCATTAAAGTTGACAATAAATTCAAATCCAGATTATTAATTTAAATATATAAGAAAAATCCCTGGGACATAATAGAGGACTAATCATTATTATCACTACTAGCTAGCATTTCTTGAACACTTTCTATGTGTCACACCCTGAAGTCACATATATGTATATATACACACATATGATTTTATATAATCTTACATATTAAGTTATTCCTCAGAATCATGTTTTACTCAAAATACCCATTTTAGAAGTGAGAAAACGGAAGCACTGAGAGGTTAAATAAATTGCCAATATTATCACATTTATTTGAGTTGGAATTTATGTTAACCATATTTAAGTATGGATTATACTTGGCTGGACAAATACCAATATGCATTATATAAGACAATATATAGTAGCTAACAAGTGGAAACATTTCATTTTCACTAACTGCTGCTGGTAGAACTGCCTTACTATATGAGTGAATTATATACTTATTAAATTACCAACAATTTTTTTTTAATAACCTTCATTGCTGGTTGAGTGGCAGAGAAAAGTGCAGTCCTATAGTCAATGCTGTTAACACTCTGAGAAGACAAACCAGAAGAATGCATCAAGACCTCTGTTGCAACCTCTACTTCCATTATCATACACCTCACACATGTGGCCAGGAAACTAACAAAGGAACAAAGGAGAGACTCATATTATCTGGATGACTTTCTTGATATCCTTTACCTGACTCCATAGACTGAGGTTTCTTACTGTGCTACAATTTGCTGTGTTATCCTACAGTTTTAAGAGATTAATTTTAAATTTTATTTTTTCATGTTTAACCCAATATATAAACTATATGCTACTCTCACTAGTTTAAAAGTTTATATATACACATACATACATAATACGTACATATTTTTTCTTCTAGTCTCTTGAGTTGGGGACTTTAAAAGAAATAAAACACAAAATGCTGCACTACCAACAGAGAGTGCATGGAAGGCACATGCCTAACTGCATGGCTGGAAGGGCCTAATGCACTTCTGAAGATCAGCAGCAGCACCAACTTCACCAACTTCTGTCTTTCTTGTGTCTTTCTTTCTTTTATGTAAATTGAAGTATAATTGGCTCAGGTTATATTAGCTTACGTGAACAACATAAAGCTTCAATACTTGGATATGTTGCAAAACAACAACCGCATTAAGTCTAGTTAGCATCTGTCATCATACAGAGTTACAGAAGTCTTTTTTCTTGTGATGAGAACCTTTAGCAACATTCAGATACCAATATAGTGTTACTAACTACAGGCACCACGCTGTATATTACATTTTCAGGACTGGATTTTGTTTATTTAGATTCCACAATAAATGGTACCCCATATGGTATTTGTCTTTCTCTGACTTATTTCACTTAGCCTAAGTCCTCAAGATCCGTCCATGTTGTTGGAAATGGCAAGATTTCGTTAAAAGACATTTCTTGAATCACCTTTCTCTTGAATGTTTTACCTAATTTGAAAATCCAATCATTATGTCTAATCCATATACCCAGCATGAGTTTCTTTAGAAAATATTTATGAGAAGAATTAATTTTTTTCCCATATGACTTTTGGTAGGCTTGAATATACACTACAGTGGATATTCACTAAGTCATCTTTTATAATGGGATTTCTATGGTCTAGAAGGTGAAAAAAAGATGATATCCACATTCACAAAGCCTACATTCTTGGAATCAAGACATATTAACCAAGCCACATAAATATAAATTATTTGTGACCATGACTATAAAAGTAGAATGTTAGGAGGTCATATAATAATGGAAATTAATAAACCTAATCCATAAGGTCAACAAAGCCTCCCCTTTTAGTGGTGATTTGGTTGAGAAAACTGTTCATTCTCTAAGTCAATTTAAATCTACTCCAATCATATGGTCAGATTGGTGGGGATTTCAGTTTGCTAGGGCTGAGAGCTCTGGCTCCCTGAATGAACCCTTTAGTCAATGGGAATCTCAGAGCTATTTCTTTACAGGATTCCGTCACTTTAGCATGATATCCACATTTCCGTTACTTTAGAGAGGCAGGTAACTGTGATATATACGTAAAGGTCTATACTTCTATTCAGATTCTAAGTCCTGTGTCCTTTCCTGTGCTGGCTGAAATATTCCTGTCTTAAGGGAAGCTTTTCCAAATTCTCATGATCCCTTAGTCTTCAAAACCTACAGCCTCCTGCTCATGAAAAATGTGTTACTTGTCTCCCACATTCTTAGGTTTTATTCAACAAAGTCCACTTAATTATGTCCCTGAGGACAATGGATGCTCAAGTTACTATGCATACTACCACTTTTTTCCCTGTAGGATGGAGGCAGGAAGGACTGAGAAACTAAAAAGAAATTGCACTTCTAATCCTTCACCACCTTACTTTCAGTTATTTGAAACAGAATAAAACATACATGGATATTTCAATAAATTATTTTGCCACAAATTCATTGGACACTAATCCTAAAAATACATATCAGTGCTTACAATGTGTTTAATTTTAAAAAAAAAGAAAAAAAAAACCTTGATTACAACAAGGCAGAAGACTCTCTGTCTGTTAGAGCTTTCACTTCAGGGACAGAGATATCTGTACTCTTTCTGAAGTTTAACCAAAAACAGAAACAACTTCCCCATGTTGTTTCTCAGAAATAGTAAGTACCACAATGATGAAATATTTTCCAAGGACATCTTCCAAAAGCCAATAACTTGCCCACAACAGAATTAGAACTTGGCTTTTGTTTATTAAGTTATTTAGAATTTAATTTATCTGACTTCTAATTGACTTTCTCTTTTGTTAGTCTTCCTTTTGTTATTAAAACAATTAATTTCTTGCCTCTTCTATTTAGTTGTGTCTAAACTGCTCTCTCTTTTAAACATTTTGTTTTTTAATTGGTTTCTTGATTCTCATCAGCTTTCAGGATGGTTCATTTTAGTTACATTTCTGTTCATGGAAGGGAAGAGGAAGCTTGCCATAGAAACGGTCTTATATTCAACTTTTTAACACTTTGATTTTCCTTCTACTTCATGTATCTTTGTTCTCCTATTAAATTCCCTCTTCATTTTTTTCTTCTCCATTTTTGCTCTCTGATATAGATAACTTCTATTATTCAGCACTTTCCCCAGAAAGATGCAAATTAATGAAATTCTTCCTGCCATGGCCTAGACCATCTTTGTCCATATGTAAACAAAATAATCAATCTGTTTTAAAACATAGTCAAATAAGATGAGGCAAAGGTCACTGTGGCAGTATAAATCCTGTTTGGATGGGCATGGAATAACAAGTAATCAATGTGACTTTTTGTGAAGTGAATCTGTGGTTTGAAATCACAATGCATCACAGAGCTAAAGCTAGTTAGCAATTTATGAAGTTCTTACTACTGGTAGAAACCTAAATGAATACAGACAAATCAAACAACAATATAAGAAAAAGTAAAGTTTATGGTATATTAGTAAATATTTTTGTGTATTAAGATCAGCACTTTTCGGGACGCCTGGATGGCTTAGTCGGTTAAGCGGCTGCCTTCGGCTCAGGTCATGATCCCAGCGTCCTGGGATCGAGTCCCACATCGGGCTCCTTGATCGGCGGGGAGCCTGCTTCTCCCTCTCTCTCTCTGCCTGCCATTCTGTCTGCCTGTGCTCACTCTCTCTCTCTCTGACAAATAAGTAAATAAAATCTTTAAAAAAAAAAAAAGATCAGCACTTTTTAAGAAACAAAACACCTCTATTTCCCTCATGAGAACATTTATTGTACTACTTTATAATAGCTTTTTTGCTTTTCTATGTGTCTTATTAGACCGGAGCTCTGTAAAAACAGAGATATTTTAAATTTTGTTTCCTTTTAAACCCCAATACATTGCATATTACCTGGTACACTGCAGGCTTTCATTAAGTTTTGATGAGACAAGGGATAATAACAGTAACAACTGTGTTTCCAGCAGATGTAGCAAATAAATCGCCATTTTAAGGGGAGTTGTAGGAAAATAATAAAGCAGATTTATAGTAATTATATCAAAGAGATAACTCAAAGTCTCTTCATAGAATATCATTTTGTGTGGTATCTGGGTTATACAAGACTTATAGCATAAGGGGACTGACAGCCTTCTCTAACCCTCCACTAAAGTATGGTTGACATGAGGATGACTGGTCACTGGTCAGCTTTCAATCTGGAGAACAGAATTAGGAAATACTCCCCATAGGAATCTGAATTTTCAATGAAAGCATGTGAGACAGAAATCCCAAAATCAGGAAAAAAATAGAAAACAAAAAAATATTTTTGTCATGAAAATATAGCACTATTATTTTTAACATCTGGTCTAACTTAAAATATATGTAAGTTAACATGTTCTGGACCGGAAAAGCAAAATCCATACTAAAGAAAAACACAGAAGGTCACACCGGCATCTAGTTTAGAAACACGTATTCACATTTCTAGAGAGGCCATCTTACCGCAATTGAACACTCAGAAACCAGTGCAAGGCTTTGCTTTGTTCTTGCCTTTACCTGGAGAGGTTTGAACTGCAGGAGAGGAGAAAAGTAAGTCCAAAACGCTATTTGAATAACAAAGTGAATACAGATACAACCTGTTTCCTTTCTCATCCCAACATGAATTCACAATGGCTTTGTGCCTTGCTTTTGTTATAGTAAAACCTATCCCAGTAGTATCAATTTCAAGAGCTCTAAACCAGAATACTATTCTTGTGTCAGAAGCAGGAGAACTCGCAAAAAGTAATGGGAATCAAATGGCCTGCTTCTGGGAAGGTAATCCTGCTTTGGGCTAGATAACAGGGGTAATGCTAGCATCTGTGATGGAAGTCCAGCGAACAAAAGCTCTCATGAGTGTGATTTATGGTAGCTCAGACTGTTACAGTGCCTGTCCCCATTCAGTCACACAATTGAGATGGGAAAGCCTTATTTTCTCTTAAAGTTTTGGAGAGGAAAAAAACAACAACAAAGTTTGAGAAAGCAAATATTGCTATCAACTATTATAGTGAGTTTCCTTAGTTGGGCAATGAATGGGGACCTCATATCAAATATCTAGAGTCATATCTAATGTGAAAGGAAAAACACTCTTTCTTGTGGCTCAGCCCATTCCTCACTTGGTTCTTTAGGCTGGAAGCCTACCTGCAAAAAGGAATCCTTTGTTTTACCTTCCCCCATGTTGAAAGGGATACTCACCCCAATAGGACAAGGCTTGTGCTGGTTCAGTTATGGTTGTGGTGGGACTTGGGGGGCTAGAGGAAGGGAGGGATAGAAAAGAGCCTGACTTGACTAGGGACAGACTAGTTAACCCGACGTTGCATGGCTATCATGTGGAGATAGCAGAGTATGCATTCCTTGAGGATAGCTGCATTACTTCTCAGGAATACATTTTTCCTATTTGAAGTTGAAGTAGGATTTCAGTTATTCACTCAAGAACTTTTGAACATCTTTTGCCTGGATATATATAATTTGGTATCTTTTGAAACTCTACTAAAAGCTATTCCTAATGTGGTTGATTACATCCTCTTTTTATAATTTTCTTTTGTCAAGTTTTATAAAGCAATTTTTTATTACTTTTAGTAGAGAATAAGTGGTTATTCTTTTAAGTATCACCTGTCTAAACCTCATCTACTTGGCTTCACATCGTATTTTTAATAAGTAATCATTTTATGATAGTTTGGTTATATTCTTTTCAATACCACTTTTTAAAAAATAACCGTCCTCAGGAGAAAAGATGGAGAGCACCAAGATATGTAATTTGGATAGGTTTTCAATAGAATTATTACTTGGAAAAAGAACTATATTTTCTGACAAAGTTTAAGAAAAAAAATCAAAGGCCTTAAAAAGAAGTTAAATCCTTAGATCAAGTACAGATTTTTATTTATAAAATTAGAAGCAAAATTGTATTACATTTACTATATATATTTTAAGCATATATCTATTTATAGTTTCTATATAAAATAATTTCTAAATTTTAAGTAAGCATGTTTAATCCTGACATGGGCATGAAGGGATTCAGTATCCTTGTTATATGTATATAAAATATCAAACATACATACAATGTAAATTTATTCAGCATTGTTCATTTTTTTATCTTGTACTGTCATCAGAATGGGTCTATTTCATATGGTATCTTGAAATGTTGGGACAGGAGCTCCAGAATAGAGTCTTCCTGTATATAAATATGTTTATTATATCTAGTATTCAAAAACTGAGGCTTTTTCTTATTACTCAATGTCATTAACATTTCATAATATTTTATGAATTCAGATATATTATACATATGAAATATGACTTTTAAGAGTGTCTGTATACAGTCAAAAGTTTTGAAACTCATTAAATAAATCATTTCTAGTGATTAAATAAAACATACTTTAATAAAATGTATTTCTTTACTCTTGCTGAATCCCTCTAACTCACCAACAGCCATTTTGATGTTTGAAGTTTCCCACAAAGAATATTTTCAGAAGAAAAAAAATATGAATATAAAGGCAGACTTAACCTCACCAACATTTTTCAATAATCCCAGAATCAGTTTCTTTTTTTAAAAAACAAACTAGAAACTTTGATTTTATGCAAAAATAAACCATGGTAAGAACAGGGACACTAATATCTCACCGTCCTTTATTCAGTTTAATATTATGTTTAATATTAAATAACTTTGAAAATCTATTAGTTGTCTTTAATTCCAAGTTCATTGGCTCTGTCACAGATGAAACAGATCATTCTTGTTTGTGCCTGTGTCCATGGTGCTGACGCAGGATCTTAACTAAGAGTTCAGTGCCAGCTTTTTTCCAGTCAGCTTGCTAAGCTGCGTATATCTCAATTGTACTGGTTGGACAGTTCTGAATGTTCAAGCTGTAAACCCTTAAGGCAGGGATTATTTCCATGGAAAACTGCATAACACAGTACACTTTACTAGCACAAAGCAATCAATATCAGAATGGCTTAAAATGAAAATCAGGTTGGTTTGTGCACATTACAAAGAAGCAAATACACCCCAGTGCATGTTATCTATTCATCTTTTTGAACCTCTTTACTCCTTCAGCTTCTATACAGAAAAACTATTTAAAATGCATTTCATTGTTTGATGTAAATTCTGGTCATACACAGGGCATGGTTGTAAATTAAGTACAAATTAACCTTTATTTTTAGGTTGCCCCAGAGTATACTGTTGTGTCCAAAAAAACTACATCGAAAAACAAAGGACAGCTGAGTAATTACTGGCCAATTAAATACTTTCTTATTCTCCTCACACTATGTGTGAGTCCAGAGTTCCTGGGAGATAGCCAGTTATGACACATTTTCAAGTCTAGAAATTATGACACACTGACATTACGTGCAAATCTGAAGGATGTATGATTCAGCATTAATGCAATATGTGCTATGTCAATGCCATTATGTTTTAGCATAGCTTTGCAATGAGTTCACTGAAAAAGCAAGTGGAAGTATGTATTTACAAATTTCTTCCTGGGAATGACTTTAAAATATACTCTAATTATAGAACCTATTGTTGTATTTTTCAATGAACTTAACTCTAGTATATAGATGGAGAGGAAGAGAATTACATTATTTACAAAAGGGAGAGAAACCAAAAAGCCTTGACCTACTGTGTTGGTTGTTTCATTTCACCTATGTGTTTCTATGGCCCTTTCCCTCATTTACGCTGACACTATATTACCAAAAAGGTCAATGCTAAGCCTGCGACAGGCAGAGATTTGAAGTTATGAGTTTTCCATTAGTCTTTAAATAGGTAGCATCAGTTCATGCCTTTCTTTCACTGCCTGTGTTCTACATGTTTGGGGGAATCAGAGAGAAAGTGATATAAGAGAATATTTTACTTCCTCTCTAAATCAGCAAATTTTCAGTTCTCAATTAGTATTTTCAAATTTCTGGGGTTCTAAAAAATACTAAATTAATATACAGTATTAAATACTAAGTCTTAGCAGCTCAGAATTAGAATTAGAATACTAAGTCTATCCCCTTTAATATATCTGCATAATGGTTTTTATGAAAATCTCCTCAATTCACATCTTGATGTAGCAGGACATAAGAAAAGCAAACCAAACAAGTGTCTTCACAGATTGATGGTAAGTATGGCCCATAATTTATTGTCCATAATGGTGCTGGTCTACTCAATACTGCACGAGTTATTGTTGGATAAGTAAGCAGCTACCCTTAGAAGTTAGCCTCTAACCCCGGTGAAACCAGCTCTTGTGCCAACACGTGCTGACCATGTTTGGTAAACTTAGGAAAATGAATGGTATGATGTGCATTTCATCTTTACTTGGGAGAGAAATCATATTCTACACAGATATCCCTTTTCTATCTTGGAAAGAATACAACTGTTTTTGTGTTCTTTTAAAATTATAAACATAAATATATCTTTTATATGCTTTACACAGTACTGGTGATATCTGAAGGATAATGCTTAAAAATTAAATGAAGGAAGTAGGTATCATGGCTTAAAATTTAGTTTCAGAAATAAGAAGGGGAAATTATATTAACTTGTTCTAATATATTCGGAAAACCTCAGAATTTCATTTTTATTTGAGCTACATAGAACACGTATTACTTTCAGTAACACAGATTGATATTTTATTTCATGTAGCTAGACAGTTTCTCAGTATCTTCTGCCATGCATACAAAATTTCTTCAAATCCATATCTGGTCCTTTCTCCCTTTCTCCACTCCTGCCTTAACAGGACTGGGAAAGATTCTCTGAGCCTGCTGCTTCCAGTCCATATTGATCCCAACACACTGTCATTTCAGAGCCAGAGACTGTGCCAACTAAGTCTCAATCACTGAATTTAGCTATCTGATAGGATAAAATTGAGAAAGATAAACAGCAATGTCCCAGAAATAAGGTTGAGTCAAAACATGCATAACGGGCACCTGAGTGGCTCAGCTGGTTAAGCATCTGACTCTTGATTTTGGCCCAGATCATGATCTCAAGATTATGAAATGGAGCCCCACATCAGGCTCCACATTCAGTGGAGTCTGCATGAGATTCTCTTTTTCCCTTTCCCCCATGCACTCTACCTCTCTCTCTAAAATAAATAAATCTTAAAAAAAAAAATACATAACAGATGCCATTGAAATACTTGAAATTAGTAAGCTATTTTGCAACCCCTTTTTCCATTCCAATGTCTAGTATTACTGATATGATATAAATATCAGCTTATCTTATGGTAAAAACCACAAGATACCTATGATTTTGGGCATATCAACCTAGCTATGGTGTTCATTTTTATAAAATGACAATTTATCTTTTAGAACTGTATTATTAACATATGTAAATACTATTGTCAGAAAACCAACCACAGGATGGAAGATTTGCAGCATTCATAAAAATGAGCTATGAACCAGCTTATTAAAAAATTAACTCTATACTTAAAAGTAATAAAGAAAATTTTAAGTAAAGCAGATTATAAAGATGATTTTTTTTGGAGGGAGGTGCAGAGGGAGAGGGAGAGAGAACCTTCAGCAGGTTCTGTGCCCAGCATGGAGCCTGAAGAGGGCTCAATCTCACAACCCTGAGATGATGACCTCAGCCAAAATCAAGACTTGTATGCTTAACCCACAAAGCCACCCAGAAAGGAGTAATTGTCCCAACACTAGCAAGTTTCAAATTGACTTAATGATTTGGATACAAAATGAGGAACAGGAGATGTGGAATTCAGAAGGCATCTGATTTAGATCCAAAGACCATGACCAAATATTTTATTTTATTTATTTTTTTAAAGATTTTTATTTATTTATTTGACAGAGAGAGAGATCACAGTAGACAGAGAGACAGGCAGAGAGAGAGAGAGGGAAGCAGGCTCCCTGCTGAGCAGAGAGCCCGATGTGGGACTCGATCCCAGGACCCTGAGATCATGACCTGAGCCGAAGGCAGAGGCTTAACCCACTGAGCCACTCAGGTGCCCCATAAATCATTATGTTCTATTTCTTAAAAGCAAAGTAATTCTGATATGTCTCAATGCTAATACAATAGTTTTCTGAACTTAAGTTTCTTAAGCAACATGTTAAGCAGAATGTTCTTGAGCAACATTTTGCTTACCTGTAAAACAGGTAACATTTTGCTTACCTGTAACAGCAACATTTTGCTTACCTGTAAAACAGGTTGGTAGAATATTAATTCTATTAGGTCTGTATGAATGAGTATCAAATAAGATTGTATAGGATAGTTTTTTATTGTTTATTTTAAATTGAGGTTTTTTTTTTAAATTCTGCTACAGTTAACATACAGCATTATATTAGTTTTAGGTATACACTTTAATTATTTTTTTTAAGAGAAAAAGAGAGGGTATAGTGGCAGAGGGAAAGAAGAAATCCTAGAGCCCAACATGGGGCTCCATCTCACTATCCCAAGATAATGACTTGAGTTGAAAGGAAGAGTTGGATACTTAACCAACTGAGCCACTCAGGTGCCCCAAGTATACACTTTCAAACCAAAGGCTGAAAGATGACAGAACATATCCAAATGAATGTATGCGGAAGAAAGGAAGAAATAGACATTTTAGCTACAGAATATAGCTGTGCAAAAAGTAAGGCAGAGCAATAACATATTTGGAAAACAAAACAAAATAGTGTATTAAGAATGGAAAGTGTCAAGTTTAGAAAAGCAAATGGAAAGATGAGCAGATCCCAATTTATGAAAGAACTCGATTTTTCACTCAAATGAGCTTTGATTTGCTATAAAATTTATTTTAAAAAGTAAGAGTTTGACTTTTTCTCTAAAGAGCTATTTACACAAGGCCTCTTTTCCAAATTTCAAGTAAGGTTTCTTAGTTAAATCTCCAAAATACTAACCTAAGCTGAAGAATAGAAGAGCTAGAATACAATTTAATTAGGGAATGATTTTGGATCCACTAACAGCAATAAGAACAACACAGGGCCATGCAAGAGAACTGATGAAGAAATTGCATAGACAGCTTTTGCCTGAGACTCTCTGAAAATGGATACTGAGTATCAATAAGGGAGGTAAGACAGCATTATACTCGGATGTTATTCTTAGAATTTGGGTTCATGAAACGAGGCTGAGAATTAGGTTTACAAAAATAGGTACAGCTTAAAATTGGATTTTTTCCTTAATTAACTGAAAAATAAATCATAATTTATATATTAATAATATAACAAACCTTTCACTTATGGACACACACACACACGCACTGATCTTCCTGGGGTTATGTCCCAATAAACCCATTGTAATGATGAAAATATGAGTTAAAAATGCATTTAATACACTTCACCTACTGAATCGCTTCTCGGCCTTTTGGCTAAGATCAAGTATAAATTACTTCACCTACTGAATATCAAAGCTTAGCCTACCACAAGTGTGCTCAGAACACTTACATTAGCATACAGTTAGTCATAATCACCTAACACAAGACCCATTTTATAACAAAGTGTTCACTATCTCATGTAATTTATTGAACACTGTACTGAAAGTGAAAAATGGAACAGTTGTATGGGTACAGAATGGTTCTATGTATACCACTTGTTTACCCTGATGATTGTGTGGCTACTGGGAGCTGTGGCTCCCTGACACTGCCCACCATCACATGATCATACCACATATTGCCAAACTGGGAAAAGATCAAAATTTGAAATTTGAAATATGGTTTTTATTGAATGTATATCACCTCTGCACTATCATAAAGTTAAAAAATTGTAGGTTGCATGATTGTAAGTCGGAGACTGTATATATCCATAAAGCAAATTTTATATTGATAAATATAAGATTTTGAGTTATATGCTACTATCTTGATTTTTTTAGACAACTGAGTGTCTACTAAAAGAAATTTCTGAGGGTTAAAATTCATTTTAATCCATTTTCACAGTTCCCCCATTTTTTTTTTTTCTTCTGAAAAGAGACATCAAATCCTTACAGGTCTAATAGCTGCAAATTTTAGCAAAGTCCCTTAAACATCTTATTCCCTCTTTTAAACTTAGAAAACTTCCCTGACAGCTGCTTTAAAGTCTTAGCTATCTTTCATGTCTTTCCCAAAGTTGCCACTGTGAAAAAACCTGTTCAGATAACAAAACAGTTAAGAATGTTTTCTTTATTCTTATTTTCCTTCTATTTTGGCTTTATTTTTTTTCCTACTAGAAAAGCAGAGTTACTAAACTAAATGGTGGTGGTATATTCCACAGATGTAGAATGATTTTAATGACACTGAAATATGCATATTTCCTGACATAAGAAGCAAACTACAAAATTAAATTTCAAGGACCATTCCAGAGATATTAATGTGATCTATTTATGACATAGGGACAAAAGTATAAAGCATTTTAAGCCATTTATTACTACAGTAAATTATAGTTGACTGCAGAAGACTAGGCTCAGACTATTAAAAAAAATAGCAAGAATATTCCTATTAGATGGCATAGTACTTGATTCTTCTGCTTTTTTGTTTTTCATTATTTTTCTGCCAGAAGTTATAGGTTTTATCTTTTACTTCTTTGGAAAAACTAGTAGAATAGGAAAAATAGTAAGACATAAAAATGCATATTCTCTTTGTTTCTCCATTTATGTGGTACAACACTTAAAATATTTTAAAATTGTTCTTCCTCAGAATTGCTGATTTTTGTTGTTGTTGGGGTGGGCCAGTGTCTGTGTGTTTGGAGGCAGGGAGTTGTATGCAGTTATCAGCTGTTTACAGACTTGTCCAAACTGTTTTTGCAAGGACTGTATTCCTTATCTCTATGGTCACTGAAGTCTTGGTTCTATCATCTTTGCAATTAGCCAGTGACCTGACAGATTGCCTTGAATATAAAACAATGGCCAGCCTCTGCACCGGTCCTTCAGAAAACCAGCAGGCAAATCAAAATACACCCACCCACCTTAATCCTTGCAAAACAAAGTTCCTATGCCCACTGGCACCAGCAATAACACCAGGTACAGGTACCAGTAATTTGATCTACCAATCCCACAGCTGCCTGTCATGGGACTGAAGGAAGGGAGATGGCAGCTGCTATGCCAATGCAAAACCCAGCAAAATTTCTAACCTTTTGAACCTTTTTCTTCATTTAGCACCCCTCTCTATGCTGTCCGTGGTCAACTTTACTCTGGAGTTCTGTGATATTTGATTCTCGTGGTTCTTGATAACTCAGAGACTTTTTTGTTGCCAGGATTGATTTCTAAAACTTTTTACTCTGAAATCTTTCATGAGGGCATTCTTGTTGTAAAGATGTATTTTAATGGCATGTCTAATCTCTTTTATTGGTACAATTTGATTTTCCTTATTAACTTTCTCTATAGGTAATGCAAAAAATATTTAGTTTTATTTTCAGTGTTTAATTCTGTTATCTTACTAATTACATATTTAATATTTTCATTGCAAAAAAGTATTGATGTTGTTATTTGCCTTTTTCAGTACCTTATCACATATATAATATATGTATTTAAAATTTATATGTGTTTCTTCCAGTTTGAACAAGATATAATTCATATTTAGCATTATGTAAATTTAAAACATACAAGGTGATAATTTGGTATACTTAATACTGCAAAATGATTACAAAAATAAGGTTAGTTAACACCTCCATCACCACATGTAATTACAACTTGTTTGGAGTGGTGAAACATTTAAAATCTACCCTCTCAGTAACTTTCAAGTATAAAACAGAGTATTATCTTTTTTCAAATTATTTAAGTTCTGATTAGTTAACATATAGTGTAATACTGGTTTTAGCAGTAGAATTTAGTGATTTATCACTTATATATAATACCATGCTCAACACAGCATAAAATAAGTATTATTTACCACAGTCACCATGCTATATATCAGATACCCAGAATTTATCTTATAACTAGAAGTTTGTACCCTTTGGCCATTTCCTTTTCCAAACCCTACATCCCCCATAAACCATCATTGTACTCTGTTTCTATGAATTCAGCTTTTTTAGATTCTACAGGTAAGTGAGATCATACAGTATTTGTCTTACACTGTTCGACTTAGCATAATGCTTTTCCAATATATCCATGTTGTCACAAATGGCAAAATTCCCTTCTTTTTCATGACTAAATAATATCCTATTGTTAAATATTGTTAAATATCCAATTGTTAAATAATAAATGATATCCTATTGTCAAATATCCATTCATCTGTCAAAAAATTTAGGTTGCATACATATCTTGGTTATTATAAATAATGCTACAAAGAATACAGGAATGCAGATCTTTCCTCAGGATCTGGATTTCATTTTTGTTTTTTCTTTTTGGATAAATAACCAGAAGTGGGATTGATATTACTGAGTTGTTTTCCTGTGTTTTCTCATAGCTCAGTGAGTTTTCTTAAAGCGACTATTTTGAGTTCTTTATTAAGTAAATCACTAATGTCCATGTCTTTGAGTTTGGTTACCACGAGATTATTATAACCTTTTGCTGATCTCATGTTTCCTTGATTTTTCATGTTCCTTGAAGTTCCTCCAGTATCTACTATATGACTTTAGAAGAAAAATATCTTCCATTAGTCTGCTAGTGATTCTGATGCTTTCCCCAGACCTTCTAAGTATCAACCTACACCACATTTTCTCTCTCTTATGGCAGAATTCTTAAGCTTATATGCCTTCCCATGATTCTGCAATTAACTAGACTGGGTACTGAGAGCCTCCTTTCTTCTTTCCCTCAAGGGCAGTACTAAATACTCAAGTTGTGGTCTCTTTCTAGTCTGCAGATTCAGGATGGCTTTCTGCACATCCTCACTTGCCATCTGCCAAATCTTGCTCTTTCTGCCACCATGAGTACACACAGGAACATGTCAGTAGGGTGTGGGAGTCAAAATAAGGTTGAGGCACAAAGAGTACTGGATGTTCCCATGAGGCATTTGGGGGATTCACAGGTGAGATGTCTTAGCAGCTCATGTGCAGCCCTCCTGATGGGAGTCCCTAATACAGTTAGCCCTTTGACACCTTCTGTTCTAAGCCCTGGTTGCTGTTTTCCCAGCTGTTCACCAACCATGTGTCATGCACTCATGACTGAGTACTCTAAATGAAATTAGAGAGAAAAGAGCCCTTTTGGCAGTATCCCACACAGCTAAAGAAGCGGGCACTCACTCATATCTTGTATGTTCTCTCCCAAGGACATATCTGGGAATTAAGCTGTGTTGCTTTGGAGGTCTGGTGACTGGTAAGGCAAGCTGTTTTACTTTCTCCAATGATTCCAGTCTCAGATTTTTAGCCCCAACAGTGAATTAAATCTTCCCCACTGGACTACTGTACTTCAAAAAAATCTCTTGACCTTGGGTAACTGTGTAAGTCAGTGTTCTCCAGGGGCCCCTAGACTGTAGCCAGGAGGAGCCAGAGCTGGTTCATGGCCCCTTCAGGGTATATTGCCTGGACCAAAGTCTTTACATCCATTATCCAATGCATACGTGGGCAAAACTTCTCCTGGGTCCCTTGGCACATGATGCCGAATGCTACAGCTCTTACAAAGGCACTTTTATCTACAGATGGATGCTAAACTGTTGTTGAGAAAGGCATATACATGAGAGATAGCTTAGCTCACTAATGTCCCTCCCTAATCATATTTTTCCATGAAAATTTTTCCTACACTTTTATTATCCAGAAGAGAAAACTAAGGAATATTGTTTATTTTAATTCTCAAAAAAATTAATAAAATAGCCTATCTCTTCATTTATACTGATTATAATCGTTGACTTGTCTTTGTCCTTGAGGAACTTGTAATCTTATCACAAGAACAAATGTAACATAGTATGGGAAGTCCTAGCCACGCCAATTACACAACAACAACAACAACAACAACAACAAAAAGGCATCCAAATAAGTGAGGAAGAGGTAAAACTTTCACTATTTGCAGATGATATAATACTATATAGAGAAAACTCTAAAGATCCCACCAAAAAAAACCCTACTAGAACTGATGAATGAATTTAGTAAAGTTGCCAGATATAAAATCAGTGTACAGAAATCTGTTGAATTCATGTACACTAATAATGAAGTAATAGAAAGTGTAATTAAGAAATAATCCTATTTATAATTGCACCAAAACCAATAACATATCTAGATATAAACTTAATCAAAGAGGTGAAAGACCTAGATTATGAAATCTATAAAATACTGATGAAAGAAACTGAAGATGATACAAAGAAATGGAAATACATTCCATATTTGTGGGTTAGAAAAACAAATACTGTTAAAATGTCTATTTCACCTAAAGCAATCTACAGATTTAATGCAACCTCTATCAAAATAACAACATCATTTTTCACAGAACTAGAAAAAACAATCCTAACATTTGTATGGAGTCACAAAAGATCTTGAATAGCCAAAGCATCTTGAAAAAGAAAAACAAAACTAACATATCACAATTCCAGACTTCAAGTTATATTATAAAGCAGTAGTAGTTAAAACAGTATGGTACTGGGATAAAAACAGACACATAGGTTGGTAGTACAAAACAGAAAACTCAGAAATAAACCCACAATTACCAGTTAATCTTCAACAAAGGAGGAATGAATATATAATGAGAAAAAAGACTGTCTCTTCAACAAATGGTGTTGGGAGAACTGAACAGCTACATGCAAAAGAATGAAACTGGACCACTTTCTTTCACCATACACAAAAATAACCTCAAATGGGTTCAAGATCTAAATGTGAACCCAAAACTATAGAAATCCTTGAAGACAGCACAGGCAGAAATTCCCCTAACATCAGCTGTGGCAACATTTTCTGAATATGTCTCCTGAGGCAAGGGAAATAAAAGCAAAAATAAACTATTGGGACTACATCAAAACAAAAAGGTTTTGCATAGTGAATGAAATAATCAATAAAACTAAAAAGCAATCTACTGATGAAAGAACATATTTGCAAATGAGATATCTGATAAAGGGTTAGAATCCAGAATATATAAAGAACTGACACAATTCAATATCCAGAAAACAATAATACAATTTAAAAATGGGCAGAAGACATGAGTAGACACTTCTCTAGTGAAGACATACAGTTAGCCAACATACATGTGAATAGGTGTTTGATCAGGGAAATGCAAACCAAAACTATAATGAGATATCACCTTATACCCATCAGAATGGCTACAATCAAAAACACAAGAAATAAGTGTTGGCGAGGATGTGGAGAAAATGAACCCTCTGGCACTGTTGGTGGGAATGCAAACCATTCCAACCATTGTGGAAAACAGTATGGAGGTTCCTCAGAAAATTAAAAATATAACTACCCTACAACCCAGCAATCGCACTACGGGGCATTTACTTTTACCACCGCCCCCAAAACTCCCACTAAATCAAAAGGATATGTGCAGCCCTATGTTTATTGCAACATTATTTACAATAGCCTATCTATGGAAGCAGCCCAAGTGTCCATCCACAGGTGAATAGATACATATGGTATATAATATATGCAATGAAATATTATTCAACCATAAAAAAGAATGAAATCTTGCCATTTGCAACAACATAGCTAGAGAGTATAATGCTAAGCAAAATAAGTCTGCCAGAGAAAGACAAATACTATATGATCTCATTCATATGTGGAATTTAAGAAATAAAGCATATGAAAGAAAATAAACATGAGCGAAGGAAAAAAAAAAAAGAGAGACAAACCAAAAAACATACTCTTAACCACAGAGAACAAACTGATGGTTCTAAAGGGGAGGTGGGTGGGATGAGGAAAAAAAGAAAAACAACAACAACAACAACACAGGAATTGGTTTTCCTGTGTTAAATTATCCCATTTAAAGGAATATTCAGGTTCTTTTTTTAAAAACTTTGGTAATAATGATCATTTTGTAACTATATAAAATAAACTAAATTCATGGAAAAGAATCAAACAAATTCATTTCATTTATATATAGACCTTCCCCCCCAAAATACACAACTAAGATAACTGAATTTATCCCTTATAAATGTCTTTAAGAAAAAGTTATAATCTAGTAAAATGTTGAGTCACATAGAGTGGCTCAGTGGGTTGAGTCTCTGCTTCAGCTCAGGTCATGATCTTGGGGTGCTGGGATTGAGCCCCACATTGGGCTCTCTGCTTGGCTTCCCTCTCTCTCTCTCTGCCTGCCTCTCTACCTACTTGTGATCTTTCTCTGTCAAATAAATAAATAAAATCTTTAAAAAAAAGAAAAATTATCACTTTTGTCTCAAAAGCTGAAATTAGGTGATATATGACCACATAGCAAAATTGAACAGTTAAGTGCACAGAAAAAATTGCAAAAACCAATTGTGTTATAGATTGCAGTCATCAGTTATATACTCCTTTCTTAAAAATTTTGAAGTGAGTAGCACATTCACTGTAAATTGCATCAAATTTGACCTTGCTTTTGAAGTTGAGAGCATTAGCACTTGAAATTCTGTACAAAAATAGTTGAAAAGAACAAAAATGTTCCCTTTTTGGGAGTTCTTTAGTGCCTTAAAACTATATTCCTACAAGTTTTTTTTGCTTTTTTTTAAATTATAAACATATTTTTATCCCCAGGGGTACATGTCTGTGAATCTCCAGGTTTACACACTTCACAGCACTAACCATAGCACATACCCTCCCCAATGTATTCCTACAATTTTTAAAGTAAATGAGTTAATACTCCATTCTATTAGCTTTTATTTTCTAAACATATTTATTTATTTATTTATTTATTTATTTTTAAAGTCAACTAAGTGTAAACTTTGATGTCATCTTGTAAACATAAATAATAATTAATTTTGCAATGATATCTGGGTAGTAATCTGTATAAAACAGACCAGTATAAAACAATCTGGTAGAGATCTTTAGGTTTTAGCTATGGGTCTTTGCAGTTTATTTAACATAGATAAACTGAGATTTCTTCCAAATTATATAGTAAAATAAAGAGCAAAAAAGTACCATTTGTCCTAATCACCTGAAATGAAAAAGAAAAATACAGATATCTATATTGTAATCAAAGTATACATGCTTTTTATGTCTCATTACATGGTTAAAGTAGTGTGGCCCATCCAAATGCAGAGATGATGAGAACACCAAAATATAGTGGAGACTTCTAAGTTTCTGCTTCTGATTGGGTGAAGAACTAGAATCAATGTAAACTTCATGTCCAGGTTGTTAATGAAATAAATTTGTCACATGGAACTCTATTTTCTTTAAGATTCCATACCATGACTCTCTGAAACAATGAGTAAACAAAAAAAATTTTTTTCTTGGTTTAGAAAAGCAAAGAACAGCTATTGCCCCTAGCCCAGAGAACTGAAATATAGCTCCTGTTTATATTAGAGGGAAAACTGCTGTAAATAATGGGTACAAATTTAAGAAAAATATGCAGGTATTGCCTACAGTATAATTTTTCAACTTCTTGTCTTCATGTCTAGAGATAATTTAAAAAATTCTACTTATGACAAAAGATAAATATTGATATGGTGAGATGTTTATATATATCATTATATTCTTTTTCTAAAAAAAGTAAAGAAAGAAAAATGCTGTGGAATAAATCTAAGATTAAAATAAATTATTTTTAAAGGTAATCATGTTTGAATATTGAAAACTATTACAAAGTTAGCAAATTAAAATTATTCTCTAGAGTGATTCATCAGTAAGTATTCACTAGTTTTTTGTTTGTTTACTATATGTTTAACATTGTGAGAGTTTTTGTAAAGCAGAAGAGAAATAATTACTAGTCACTGATCAAATAAAGCTCACAGTACAGACTAAGTAAGTAGAAATGAATGAACAGTCTTAGGGTAAATAAATATATGCTGATATCAAAGTTTGTTATACACACATTAATAAAAAAACATAATGTGTTTGTGTTCTCCATAAATAATTTATTAATTATAAAGACACAGCCAGAATTGAAGTTGCTAAAACTTACAATTCTGATAAAAAGGTAGATATTAGGAAGCACTGTTGCTTCAACCTTATAATGAAAAGCTTGATTAACTATAAAATTATATTTTTATAATCCCACAAAAGACAAGAAGTACCAAAATCTGGCAAAACACAAGCCCATCATAGAAGACAAGACTCATCCTTGATGGAATGAAAATAAATAGGTAAAAGCATCCCTTAAGGCCATAAAGAGAAACAAGATAGAAGTTGAGTGAGCCCTTATGGCAATATAAGAACCATAAGCCTTTTAACAAGTGTATGGGTTAGTGTACAGAAGGTTGAGACCAGAGAAGGTTTAAGAAAGAGTTCCCTAAAGCATTTGGTGCCTACCCTAAACCAGGTGGAAAGTAGTGTAAGACTGCTGAACGTTGGGACAGCCCAGATACTCGCTGAATACTCTGCAGCAGCACAACTGAATGTTAGCATGGAGACAACAGGGAAGACACACTGTACACAGTGCATATAGCCAAGAGCTGGACTTGAGGGGAAAGAAAATTTCCTGGTGCTAGAAAACACTGGCAAATAGGCTGTGAAGTTGGAAGAACACTCAGATGTTTCAGAACACTGGGAAACTGGCTAAAACTTGAAGAATTTTGTGGATCTCTCTATAGCAGAAGTTTTGATCCCAACATCAAAATATTTAAAGCCAATGGCTGGTGACCTGAAACTGCTAAACATGTAACAAATCCCCACACTCAATTTAATTAAATATTACATTGACTCAGTTCTTCACACAATTTTCTTGACAGAAAAACAGACTGTGCCCCTTGCTCGGGTAAATATTATTTATTTGAACCTCTACTGTGATTTTTTTTTTAAGATTTTTTATTTATTTATTTGACAGATCACAAGTAGGCAGAGAGGCAGGCAGAGAGAGAGAGGAGGAAGCAGGCTCCCTGCTGAGCGGAGAGCCTGATGTGGGGCTCGATCCCAAGACCCCGGGATCATGACCTGAGCCGAAGGCAGAGGCTTTAACCCACTGAGCCACCCAGGCACCCCCTCTACTGTGATTTTAAATAAAATGTCATATATACAGTAAAAAACTGTTAAGACACACATCAAAGCAAGTAATTATAAACTATGTACAAGAATGGAAATAGTAAACAGAAGAAACTGAAAGAGGACTTAAACACTGGAATTTTCAGACAGAGAATTAAACTTATAAAATGTTTTAGGGGCACCTGGGTGGCTCAGTGGGTTAAGCCTCTGCCTTCGGCTCAGGTCATGATCTCAGGGTCCTGGGATCAAGCCCTGCATTGGGCTCTCTGCTCATCAGGGAGCCTGCTTTCCTCTCTCTCTCTCTCTCTCTGCCTACTTGTCATTCCTCTCTGTCAAATGAATAAATAAAATCTTTTTTTAAAAAGTTTTAAAATGAAGTAGAAAAAGTGAATAGTGCATGTAACTAATGATGAATTTTAGCAGAAAGGTGAAAAAGCAAGATGCTAGAAAAGGTCAGTATCAGATATGAAGTATTTTTGGAATGGGCTTAAGAACAGACTTGATTCACAGGATATACAATCAACAACTTGAAAGCATGGTGATAGAATTTATCCAAACAAAGCCAAAAAGACAAAAATGATGGTGGGGGAGAGGAACGAATATAAATTTAGTATCTTTTACTCCTGATCTACCAAAAAACAAACGACAAAAATTAAAAATTTTTTGCTTTTCCATAGTTTTCGTAGAAGAGACAAATCTTGGAAAGTTTACTTTCACATAACTACATTCAAAAACTGAGACTAGAGAACATTTTTTTTCCCTAAAAGTGAAAAATAATTGGTGTTAAATGCTCAGCTTATACTCTTCCAACACAGAAACCTGTTTTCCTTTTCATCATGGGATTCTTATTAATATTCATTTCCTTTATGTCCTGAAAGAAATGTAAATAATAATTGCTAATTACCTAGTCTAAAAAATATATTTCTGTTATTTTGAGGAAATAAGTCATATAGCCCAACATGATACATCCCATTTCTCTTTAGAATAATTTTAAAGATGATATATTACTTTATCCATTTACTTTTAACCAGAGTTTATTTGCTTAAATGTATGAAGTATGTCATTACTTCTCTGTTTTATATTCAAAGAAAATTATAATAATAATTGGTAGTAAAGCCCTAATGAAGTAACTGGACTTAATATATGTTATTCAAGAAATATCTAACAATGTCATCTACTTATTTCCTTTCAATTGTGTCATGTTTCAAAATCAGAAAGAAAAAGTAATGCATCTTTTTTTCTCCAGTTACTGTGAATAAAGAAAAGGGTTTTCCATGATTTATCCAAAGTTATCTGTGAAAGTGACAGATCAGTGAAAGTGTATTCAAACAAATTTCTCCCATACTTATGTTAGTGCTGACAACGTATAAAGTTCCACAGAGACTTCAATGCCATCTACATTCAAACAGTAGGAAAGGTCAGTTTTGTAGAAAAAGTCTAGTATTTAAAGATATTTCAACACTGTCTTCATAAATAAAATTTGTATACAGTCCCTTAAAAACAGACTTGTTTATAAATTGTATGCAAAGTGTGATTAAAAGTATTCTGATATATTGTTTCTCGGCCTTTTGGCTAAGATCAAGTGTAAAAGTATGCTGATATAAAAGAATGAAAGTTATTCTCTATGCCCAGTGGAAATCCTTTTCCTTACCCTGATAAAGGACTTATTAAGATTTGAAAATACATGTTTCTCTAGGATTAATTGTTTGGTAGTCAGAAACTCTCTTTCAAAAAATAAACATCCTCTAGGAATAAAAACAGCAGAATCCAAAGAAAATTATGTCAAGATTTTTTAAGAAGTACAACATAAATATAGATATTTGTGGTTTGTTTATTCTTGTCAACCATCCGGCAATGTTCTAAAATAACTTTCATATTTTTCCTTTAAATTCCCTCTCTCTTCTTTTAGGTCACTTTTTTGTATTCATATTTTCTTTGATTTTGCTCCTGTATTTTGTAAACACCTTATGGTACACAAAATTTAAGGTGTTTTAAATATGTAAAAACACCCTAAAAATAAAAGCTAACATTAATTTAGTGTCTACTATTATGAAAGACATTATTCAGCTGTTTTGTATGTATTAAATATTTTAATCCAACAAATGTATTCTAGATTAATAATATCTTTTTTATGGGTTAAAAAATAAAAAAAAATTGGAGTTCAAAGAATTTAACATCTTCATAGTTATTTTACTACTGTGTGGCAAAGTCAGAATTTGAATTTCATTGTATGTGATTCTAAAGTCTTTGCGGGGGGGGGAAACAGTTTTAAAATTGATTAACATAGGAGCAAGATTCTGGGAAGATTACAGAGTAAGAAGCATCAGGACTGTCTCCTCATCTAGACAATAATTGCACTGGAAGAATCTGTCTGATGTAGCTATTTTGGTACTCCAAAGCCTACTGAAGACTTGAAGTGTTGGAAGAAGGCTTAAAGGGCAAATTGTAGTTAATTTCTGTCAATTTTAGCTCTTAGATTTGTAGCAGCTTGCATCTCCTACCTCCCAGCCCTGTGGCAGGAAGTTGTGCACATTACTGGAGCAAAAAAAGATCCTGTTCTCCAGATATTAAGGATCTGTGCTTTGATCACTATTTACAGCTTCTGACTTCAGGAATGCAAAGAGGCGTGTGACCATTTTTGTTGTACCTCCCCCAAATTGTTGCAAGCCCTCCCCCATTTTTGTTTGTACCTTCCCCAAATTGTTGCAAGCCCTCCCACCATCCTCCCCCACAAGAAGTGATTTTCCATGTGTTAAAAGGCCTTTAAATTTTCAAGTTTCATTTTTTTCCCCCTTTCAAGGGCTAGATTTTAAAGACTAGGGGGTATTCAAAAGCAATTGCATACAAGGGTAAAATTGGAATGTCTTCACATATGCCCAGGCAAAGTTGTAGGCTTTAAAAATATCAACTAAATTAATAAATCTTAGTCAAACTGATCAAGGCTAAAAGAGATGAAACACAAATTATCAATCTCATGGTGCACACAGATTAAATCACTACAGATTACACAGATACTAAAATAGTAAGGGATGTTATGGACCATTGTACAGGAGTGAATTTAATAATTTAGAGAATATGGATAAACTTCCTGAAAGACAAAAATTGCAAAAGCTCATTCAAGAAGAAATAGATTAAATACATAGCCTGGTATCTATTAATGAAATTAAAGTTTAAAATTTTCCCAAGAGGAATACTGTAGGCCCAGTTGGCTTCACTAATAAATACCACTTAACATTTAAAAGAACTATTCACTTACTAATACAAAACTAAGTCAAAATAGATCACAGACCACATGGAGAACATCAAAGTTTACAATGTCTGGACAAAAACAAGTGAAAACCATTGGAAGTTAGGTTAGGCACAGATTTCTTAGATTTGACACTAAAAATACAATCATTAAAAAACACAGATAAACTGTATTTCGTTAAAATTCAAAACCACTGTTCTTTAAAAGACACTGCTCTCATAATGAAAAGAGAAGGAAAATTGGAAGAAATTATTTATAAATCATATATCTGATATGAGGTGGGAATTCAGAATTTAAAAATAAAAACAAAACAAAACAAACTCTCATAGCTCAATAATAAGAGAAGGAAAAACAGCTCAATTTATAAAGAAAGGACCAAAGACTCAGATAGGCATTTCATCTAAAAAGCTATATGGATAATTAATAAGCAAATGAGCATATTCTCAACACAAATAATTGTTAGGAATATCCAAACTCAACAATGAAATGGTACTACATACCTCTCAGGATGGCTACAATTAAAAAGAATAAACATTAAAAAAAAGTACTGGTTATTATCAGCAGCTGGAATCATCATACAGTGCTGGGCAGAATATAAAATGGAGGAACCATTTTGGAAAGAATTTCTTTAAGTTGATCATGCCCCTGTTATTCTGCACCTACTCCACATATAAATAAAAGTATATGTCAAAACAAGTACTTTAATTCAAGTGTTTTATACGTAATAGTCAAAAATGGAAAACATCACAAATATGTGGCAACTTGGAAAGAGATGAACATTGTATATCTTTACAATGGAACACTATTCAGCAAAGATAGGAATGAAGAGTTAACAAAATAAGTGAATCATCACTAGTTTTGCTGAGTGAAAGAAACTAGTACTCCCGTATCATATATTCCGTATCATTCCACTCATATAAAATTATAGAAAATATGAACTAATCTACAGTAGTAGAAAGCAGATCAGTAGTTGACGGGGTGGAATGGAAGCAGGGCAAGAGAGGTGGGAGAATGTGGATGTAAAGGAAAAAAAGGAAACTTCTGGGGGGTGCATTATTATCTTGTTTGTGGTGATGTTTTCATAAATGCATACATATGCCATGTCCTTTCAAGTTGTATACTTCAAACATGTGCAGCTTATTGTGTATCAATTATACTTGAATAAAACTTAAAAATTTCAAAACAAGGAATATGCGTATGAATGGAGGTGATAATAACTGGCAACTCCATCAAAGGACCCATTCTACTCTCAATTAAAGATGTTCAAGGGCACCTGGGTGGCTCATTTGATTAAGCATCCCATTCTTGATTTTGGCTTAGGTCATGATCTCAGCTTTGTGAGATCAAGCCCTGCACTGGTTTAAGATTTTCTCTCTCTCCCTCTCCATCTGTCCTTCCTCCCATTCCATTCAAACTCACTCTCTCTTTCTCTCAAAGGAAAAAAAAAAAAAGATGTTCATGTTCTTCTACAAAGATGTTTCCTATAAAAAAGCAATGATATATGATAAAATAAGATCTTCTATTGGAATACGAAAATATAAATTCTAGTTCTAATCTGACAATATTTAGTGGGAGATCCTGAATCATTAACTTTGTTTTCCTGATTCCTTTTGTGAAATTTTAATATAGAGCTATTCGGTATTTTTTTCTTAAAGATTATCTATTCTAGAGAGAAAGGGAGACAGAGAGTGAGCAGGGGAAGGAGCAGAAAGAGAGAATCTTCAAGCAGACTCCCTGTCACATGCATAACCCAATACAGGGCTCAATCCCATGATGCATGAGACAATGACCCAAACTGAAACCAGGACTTGGACACTCAATCAACTGAGCCACCCAGGCACCCCTATTTAGTATTTTTATACAACTTATGACTAAAAATGTAGTGGTCTGTCATGTATTGGTATGAATTTTAGCATTTACTCTACAGTATAAAAATTTTCATTTTTAGTGTCTCTCTATATAGGATCCAGATCGTGTGTGTGTACACATACATAGATGCACATTACATGTAATTATATGTATAATATACATAACACTGAATATTACATTTATCCTTATCATTTTCTTTAAATGCAACTAATGATATTATGCATGAATGATTTCTAGTTATCATGAAAATGCTTAAAAATAGCAAGTAATTACTTAGTTTTCAATTCTTCTTGTATTTTTCCTTTAGCTCCATTCTTGGCAGCTGTGCATGGAATATTAAACAGGTACTTTAATTTTAGTCATAAAACAAAATCACATTTCCACATCTTCACAAGAGACAAAAAGAGACAAACTAAAGCACATGACTAGCACGAAAACTTTTTTCACAGAAAAACTGAAAGTTTACCTAAAAGATAATTTTATTAGAGCCATTTTTAAATTTTTTCTTTTTTCAATATTTTATTTATTTGAGAGAGAGAGCAATCACATGAGCAGAGAAAAGAGGCAGAGGGAGAGGAGGAGACTCCTCACTGAGCAGGGAGCTGCATGTGGAGCTCGATCCCAGTACCCCAGGATCATGAATGAACTGAAGGCTGATGCTTAACCAACTGAGCCACCCAGGAGTCCCAGAACCATTTTTTTTTTTTTAAATTTCATATTGGTTGGCATGGTTTTATGAAAGGGGCTTTTATCACTTCAGTTGTATCTGGACATGGCCAGAGTTTTTGTCTGTTTATCTTATTATTTATACAGGATCATATCCAAATGAGATAACAGTGATATCAATTTTGGACTGTTCTCAGAAACTGATAATCCATACTAACACAACATCAACTCTCTTATTGGTCATTTAGAAAGAAAACTAAAAAGAGAAAGAAAAATCTTTGTCATAGGTGATCTATAAAGGTTACAGTATTTAGAGTTATATCCCATTAAAGGACATTTTCAACTCAAATTTGTAATGTGTCATATAAAGATGTGAAAGATTTTGAAAAGTTCTATTTTGAATGTAGGAATGTTATACTCAAATGTCAAATTAACTTACATTGAGAAATGTATTTCTCCATGAGATTAAATGTACTTAACTATTTGATCCTGTCTGTTGAACTTATTACCTTACTTTGACATTTTGACCTAATGTAGTGGATATACATTTCAGGAATATAATATTATATATAATTATAATATATGTATATATGATATATGATATAATATATTATAATACATGATATATTATATATATGTTAATATATTTATAAATAATGTATAATATATACTATATATTATACTCTTATTTTTTGAGAAACATAAGATATAGCTAATCTAAGATATATAGCTAAACCAAATGAAAGATCTTTAAAAAAAACTACTTTTGTTCCAAGAACATGTAAAAATATGTCAACTAACCAATCTAATTTACAGTTTAATTTATAATTTAATAACATTATCTTAAAAAATAATAATAAAGAAAACAAACTTCTTAGGCTTTCTATAATTTTTAAAATAAATTCACTGACATACCTGTCTTTTTCCATTATAGGGCATTATGATTTTAGAACATAACAGAACATTATCATGCATTTTTAACAAATTTATTTTCTAAGAAATAAAACAACTTGGGGCGCCTGGGTGACTCAGTGGGTTAAGCCTCTGCCTTCGGCTCAGGTCATGATCTCAGGGTCCTGGGATTGAGCCTCTCTGCTCAGCAGGGAGCCTGCTTCCCTCTCTCACTCTCTCTCTGCCTGCCTCTCTGCCTACCTGTGGTCTCTCTCTCTCTGTCAAATAAATAAATAAAATCTTAAAAAAACCCTAACATTTTAATCATATTTTAAAAATCCATGAATTTCAAAAAATAGTAGCCCCATTATATTTGTATAAAGCAACATTCTCTAAAAAAGTTTGAAACTAAACTTAGAAATCCTTCCATTCTGGGGGGCCTGGGTGGCTCAATGGGTTAAGCCTCTGCCTTCAGCTCAGGTCATGATCTCAGGGTACTAGTACTTAACTATTATCATGTAAGTACCATGTACATAAATATTAGAATTTAAAAATATAAAAAAGCAGAACACCAGCTGAACAGTCTTTTATGTAGTGCTATATTTCATAGCATTCTTGATTAAAAAAATAAAAATATTACTGGCCATGTAATGAGATTTTTCAGCCTAGGAGAAGCCTTGTTTTCACAATTTTGGATTTTAAATTATTTGGAAGCAGCTACAAGTGGTATTGTATCTAGATTCATTCTAGTTCAAAGTTAATTAGGTCATAACAAGTTTTCTATGATTCTTACGCAAAGTTTACACCTAAAATGTCAGGGAGAAACTGTACAAAATATTTTCACTTGTGCCTTTAGGTAATACTACTGTTATCAAACACCACTTCATGTGCCCAGCATTAACAGTAAAATAATACGGGCTCACTTTTCTAACAACAATTCACAAGTAACAACAACTCAGAAGTGGTACTCAGAGGCTATAATTTTTTTTATTTCAAAGAATTAAAATAACTCTATGATTTACATATATGATTTCTTTCAAAGGTTCTAATATTAGAATTTTAAGTAACATAGTTATTTCCTTTGAAAACAATACACTTCCATCTTTACATGAGAAGTTGAGTAATAGAGCAGGTATTATATAAAAGGCAGGAAAAAGCACTAGCTGCTTTTAGAAGGCAAGACCAAATCCAAAAGAGCAGAAAAAAGTTACCTCCACTATTTTTGAAAAAGGAAAATAGTTTGAATCTATAGGTTGCAAAGAAAAAATAAAAGGAAGAGGAAAAGAATAAAAAGGGAAAAAAATCCCACCAAACCTTTGTGAGCCTCATTAGCACCAATGAACATCACTGTATGACCATAACTCATGTTAATATTTGTTGATATGACCTTGAGCCACCATGAAAAAGCATATCATGCTAATTTATTCTACCGAGGTAGGCAGAACTGTCTCTACTTTACAGACACTTTATGTCACTAAAGTCACTAAAGACTTTATGTCACTAAAGTACTTCACCTGGTATTTTTTTTCAAAGTTTTAGCACATCAAAAGAAAAAAAAATCAGTCATCTATAAAAATTACTTTTACAGAGCATTTCATTTTGTCATAATCTTAGGTCAGCAGTATATCTGATTCTTTCATCAGGCACAGAGAAGACACATGTCCTCAACACTGTGATGACATACAACTGCCATCTACATATTTCTTGAATTGTATGCTTGATTAAGTTTTAAGATCTGCACTAAACAGCTAATACACCCATATAATCAACTTACTGCTGTTTTGGGTGGCGGAGGAAATGACAGAGTCTGATGACTCTCCATAGTGAGTTCAAACATGAATTTCACTTTTCTCCTAGATGAGATCTATTAACAAGGAGCAGAAATATACTCCTTACTATGGCCATTGAATAGGAATAATGTTCTTCATTACTCTTCAAATTCTTACATACTACTGTATTTCATTGAAAGCAAGGACCCACAGAGTTGTGAGTTCTCTTAATGAATGCATATGCATTCGCTATTTTTGCTTAAATATTTACCATAATTTGCAATTTTCCCCCAATAGAACCCCAATATTTAGCATACACTCATTGTCATGGTGCAATGCTTATACATTGTTATCTTTTATGAAATGGTTACGTTTTGTATCACATTCTAATTCCCTTGAGATATTTTTGGCATATATTTCATTTTTTAATTTTATTTCATTTTATATAAATAACTTTTGTTGTGTACAGGCTCATTTGTAAGTGTCATATTTTACTCCCCACTGAATACCTATTCGTGACTATGGATTTTTATTCATTTTCGGTATTTCAAGAACAACGTACAAAAGACAGTAAGTTCGAGAAATAATATAACTAGAAACATAATCTGGGAGAGCTTTTAGTAAACAGGAATACATGATAATTCAGAATTGAGTATGAAGAAGAAGAAAACCTGTTGAACAGAACAATGAGATCTCCCTCTGTGAGAACAGGAGACACCTGTGAACTGGCAGGCTTTGGTTCCGCTGCAAGGCGCACGGAAGTCACCACTGAGCCGTAGAAGTGAAAAACTGAATGAAATGATACACTAACAATTCTTCCTGGATTCAAGAGAGGGGAGGGCATCGTGCAAACTGCTGTCCCTAAGACTGGAGAAACAGGTGGACACAGGGAGTCGGGTCTTACCTGAAGCAACAATCAGGTGTAGAAACCGCTGTGGGAACCAGCACCTGGAAGGAAAACGCCAAGCGTAGTCTCTGGATTGCTGGAGGTTCAGTGAGGGCAACTCTTGAGAGTTAAAATCTCCAAGGGCACTCAATCAAAGAAGAAATCCCACCACACTGTGAGATACACCTCTGGGAGGTCGGCCAAATTCCCACAGCACAGACAGGAAATCCCTTGTACTTCTTTCTGGTGGGGGGAGGGGAGAAAGACCCACCTTGAAATGGGCTGGAACATTCTCTCCTCTTAACCTAATCCGCTGTGTATTATAGGGAAATACCTAGCTCTGGCCTGCTTTTGCCTTCCACCTAGGAGAAGAAAAATATCGAATTCTAGCTTATTCTAGCCATCCTGTCTCACCTAAGGGGTAGAAAAAAACTGAGAAACTCTTGCGAAGTTCAAGGTCCAGAAACAGGCCCTTAAATGACTGCCTCTTAATAATGGGACTAAGAACACTAACCTCCCCTCCACCCTTCACCCCTACATTACTAATGGGCTATTTGCAGAAGCTATTTTACTCAGTACATTATGTCCTGCTATCAAGAAAAAATTGTAAGGCATATCATAAGACAGAAAACACAATTTGAAGAGACAGAGCAAGCATCAGAACCAGACATGTCAGCGATGTTAAAATTAGCAGACTGGGAATTTAAAATACCTATGATTGATATGCCAAGGGATCTGATGCATAAAGTAGATAGCATACAAGAACAGATGGGCGATGTAAGCAGAGAAATGGAAATCCTAAGAAAATATTAAAAGTACCAGAGATAAAAAAAACAATGTAACAGAAATGAACAATGCCTTTGATGGGCTGACTAGGAGACTGGACATGGCTGAGGAAAGAATTTCTGAGCTAGAGGACACACCAATAGAAGCCTTGAAAACTGAAAGCAAAGTGGGGTCCCCGCCTGGCTCAGTTGGTTAAGCGACTGCCTTCGGCTCAGGTCATGATCCCAGAGTCCTGAGATCGAGTCCCACATCGGGCTCCCTGCTCTTTGGGGAGCCTGCTTCTCCCTCTACCTCTGCTGCTCTGCCTGCTTGTGCTCTCTCGGTCTGTCAAAAAAATAAAATAAAATCTTAAAAAAAAAAAAAACTGAAAGCAAAGAAAACAAAGACTGGGGGAAATAAAAAAAAAAAAAACCAGAACAGAATATCCAAGAACTATAAGACAATTACAAAAGGGGTAAACATGAATGTAATGGCAAAATAAATTGGCAAAAATGGATCATTGCTAAGAGAGAAACCAGAATACTGAGTCATGGAGATCAGCAGAGGCAGAATATTAAGTAAAGAAGTATGTAAGCAGACTGCCGGTGGTGACAAGAGGTCAGTCAGAATAAGTAAAAAAAGACAGCTGTTAGAGAAAATGACAAAGATCATATTAATGTCCTGAAGGACTTTCTTTTGGAAAAGCAGTGAGCAAAAAGATCAGATTACAGTGGTTTGAAGATTGGTTAGAAGAAAGGAAATGAGGCACTGACTGTAGCCCTGTATATTATCCAGGATATGATTGATTTTCCCTGAGCACTTTCTCCATCTGAAAGGATTTACTTCATACTACCATAATACATTGAGGGGCTTTAAATAAGTGTGTGCAAAGGTGAAACTCTTTAATTCTTCTTATTGAGGCAAAGATTTAATTACCTTTTCTCATTTCACACATTAAAAAAAACTTAGTATTTGGAGTTGAAAAACCATCAATACCTCAAAATTTCTGGATCCCCTCCATGACTCTTTTTCTCTGCTTGAAGAAAAGCCAATTTGTTTTCTGAGATGATATCTTATTTGAATTATCTTATTAAATACAGCTTCCAGAAACCAACATATGATATCACTCTTTCTCTTTTAGGTATTTATGATGTCTATGCTGAGTTATCTCAGTCAATAGTTTCATCAGTGTTGTACTACTGCCTAATGCAGATCATCATGGATCCAACCTCTAACACAATTTCCTTGAGGTGTGCATGCTGGTGCCACGCATTTAACCCAGTGCCACACATTTACTCATTTTTTATTACACCATTCTGTTCCCACAAATGAATTTCTGTACCAGGTCAGGTATATTAGGTTTTTCTAGAGTAACAAGAGGACTCAAACATCTCAGTGACTTAGAGAAAATGTTTATTAAGTATTCATGCTAATAATTACTACATTATCTTTATAGACATGCCTAAAAGAGAAAGCACAAGATCAAGTAAACTTGGAAAGGACTAAGAAATGAACAAAATCTTACTCTTAAGTGAACACTTCTATTGGGCTACTTTTATTGAAGATGAGGAGTTTGTTTAAGACAGAAAATATGTGAAGATGTTTAGATGCTGATAAGCAGGAATATGGTAACAGAGAAAGAGAAGAAAGTATCAGTGGAATGATATCACTTAGAACCACTCTGGAAAACAGCATGGAGTTTCCTCAAAAAGTTGAAAATAGAGTTACCCTACTACCCAGCAATCACACTACTGGGTATTTACCCTAAAGATGTAAATGTAGTGATCCAAAGGGGCACGTGCACCCGAATGTTTGGCAGCAATGTCCACAATAATCAAACTATGGAAAGAACCTAGATGTCCATCAACAGATGAATGGATAAAGAAGATGTGGTATATATCTACAATGGAATACTATGCAGCCATCAAAAAATGAAATCTTGCCATTTGCGATGACGTGGATGGAACTAGAGGGTATTATGCTTAGTGAAATAAGTTAGTCAGGGAAAGACAATTATATGATCTCCCTGATATGAGAAAGTTGAGAGGCAACGTGGGGGGTTTGTGGGGTAGGAAAGGAATAAATGAATCAAGATGTGATGGGAGGGAGAAAAACCATAAAAGATTCTTAATCTCACAAAACAAACTGAGGGTTGCCGGAGGTAAGGGGGTAGGGAGAGGGTGGTTGGTGGACACTGGGGAAGGTATATGCTATGGTGAGTGCTGTGAAGCGTGTAAACCTAGCGACTCACAGTCCTGTACCACTGGGGCTAATAATACATTATATGTTAATAAAAAAATAACAAATTATAAAAAATAAAAAGAAAGATACTGCTTAAAGTTTGAAAAGATTAGAACCATCTACTCTAATAGAACAACCCCTTCAACTGCAGGTTATGGAGGGAGACAAGATACATGCAAATGAACTCGGCTTCTAAGATTTTGGGAAAAAAGAAATTGTATCTGATAGGGTTGTTTGTTTTTTTTTTCTGTTTTGTTTTTCTGTGACTAGTAAGCAAGATAATCAATCTCTTGAGAATGAAGAAAAGGACCAGTCTTTGGATGAGAGTTTTAAGGATAATTTAAATTCTACAATAGCTGCAAAATACAGGCAGCCACTATGTTAGGAAAGGGTCATTAAAACAATGCAATCAAAAAGCATAACTTAAGCACCATAGTTGTAAACTAGGTGTCCACTCCCCCTTTTCTCTTATTCTGTTATGATGTGTATTGTATTTTTCTGTGTTAAAGCCACTTTGATACACTTTACTGTTAAATACTAATTAATAGAAGCAAAATGTTTCTTCCTACCAAATAAAATTTCCATACTATAATAAATTTTTTTCTTGACTAGTTAATAAATGAACTTCAACTTTTTTCATATGAACTAAATATATGAAATTTATATCTGAAAAAATGCATTTCAAGGAATGAAAATAAACCTTTTCTTTCTTCAATGGTATTTTAGTAAACTCTTTTGAAGAAAAATAAAGGCATTTAATGTTTCCACCAAAATTCTGATGCTATTGTAACTCAGAAAATACACTGGTTTTATTTTGGAAATATAGATGATATTCACTAAAAACATTTTAGTGCACATAATACATTGTATTATATTACTGTACTCTCATATTAATTTCAAAAAACATCCATTCATTGGTATTTGCCTTTTGAGAATTCTTAAAAATTTAGAAATGTGGTTGTATGTGTTAAGTTTATGTTATACAATTACCATCACAAGGCTACAGTTTCCTAACTTGGGAAAAATTTGTTAATAAATTCATATTGGCAAATTACTAAACTTCCAACAAAAGTTATGCTGGCCATCTTCTGTTTATCCTCTCATATTCACTTTATATGCTTCTCTCTGCTCACTGCCTAGGGAAACTGACCTAAATAAGCTGTATCAATAGTTTTCTTTGTCCTGTGCCTTCTTGATTTGATTAAAGGTAAATCTGCTGAGATTAGAGAAAGGAGTAAGAATGAATGCAGAGTGCTCTCTTATCTTTCTCCTACAGGATCACCTGGCTTTGACTGTGTCCCTCATTTGAAGGTTATTAATTATCCCTCTGAAGTTTCTCTCCTTTGGGGTTTGGGTAACAACTTCTCCCTCTCTTTGGGAGAATTAAATCTCTGTTAATGTTAACCTCCAGGCTACTATCTTATCCCTTATGTTTCCCCAAGCCTTGCATATTTCTCTGAAATATTTTCTTTTCAAGGAATTATACCCTTTTCAAGTTATACCAATTTGAATGTGCCAACAATTTACACCTGGGAAACTATTACAAGGATATGCTTTCCAAGATAATTATGATAATTTGTTATATACTGTAAAAACATGGTATAGTAATATTAGATGATTTCCTGAACATATGAAAACAATGGCAAATTCAAATTTCATTATTTCTTACAATATAATTTTCATTTCCCCCCAGGCACTTATGAGATTGAGTACATTCTTATTTAAACTTTAGTACTGAGTCACTAGTGCTTAGACACAGATAAGGAAATGTATAATGAACTTGAACTATATCAATAACTGAAACTTTGTAAAAAGGAAAAGTGTTAAGAATGATTTACTTAGAAAAATATATGATAGTCAAATGATATTTAAACAGGTTAAATTTGAGTCTTAAAAAAATTTCCCACTTGTATTATTTTCTCTAAAACTTATTCCCTTTCCTATTAAGACCATCAACTGAAAAACCAAAACTGGAAAGAAGGATGTGAGAATCAGAAACCTTGTTCAGTTGTCTGAATCCATTTTTTCACTAAGATGTAAGTTGTGAACACCTGAACATTTCTTTTATATACCCCTTTATATCCACCATGACTACCAATGAATTGGGCCAAGCTCTCACTATCTCCCAAATGAAATATTACATTAATCTTAATTATGTTCCTGTCATGCAGTAGTTGTTTAAGTAAATGTTGAAATTAGTGAATTGGTTATCTTCATATAGCTCCCTCAGGTAGATAATAGTTGAGCCATGACTAGAAAGAGGTAAGGTATTTATACCTATGGATTTTGGAGGCAAGAATTAACAGTCAGTGAAATGGCCCTATCATGGAAATGTACCTGGCATGCAGAAGGAATAGGGGAGTCCAGTGTGTGACTATTGATTACTAACAGAAAGCATAGTAGATGGCATAGTAGATGGAACTTAAGGGCACACATGGATTTACATTTACCACTTTCACCAACATTCTGCTGACCATAACTTATTTACATGCTTAAAGAATAGGCTAGATTTAGTCTACCATAGTCTTTATCTGAATGGCCACTTACCAAGATACAATGTTTTTACTATGGACACACTGTACATCAGAGGTCACAGTCTCTTATCAGAGTATTTCTGGAAATAAAAAGTTTCTATCACAATTTGTGTGTGTATATGTGAGAGAGAGACAAAGACAGGGATAGAGACAGGGATAGATTTTACATTGTTTAAGTTTGAATTGATGAGCTGTGGTTGAAGTCACAGAGGGTAGGGGATAAATGCCAACTCATCTGTCAGTGTTTGTCTATAGGATTCACTACATCAGTGATTGTGTATGTTCCAAATAATGCAGCATGATAACCCATTTATTACATAATATTATATTAAATCTTGAAAAATTAAACCACAACTTTTGGAAATCATTTTTAGAAAATCATATCTGACATAAAAATCATTTTAGAAAATAATAGCTGACAAAATAAGATGACTGTGCACAAGTAGCTATGCATGAAATTGTATTTTAAAACTAGGGCTCCTGGATGGCTCAGTCAGTTAAGTGTCTACCTTCAGCTCAGGTCATGATCCCAGGGTCCTGGGATCGAGTTCTGAGTTGTGGGGGGGGGTGTCCCTGCTCAGCAGGGAGTCTGCTTCCCCCTGCCCCTCCTCCTACTCATTCACTCAATCTCTCTCAAATAAAAAAATAAATAAAAATCTTCAAAAAAAATAAATAGAAGTATGGAATAGTTCCTTTATTTACTATTTACTTTTCATGAGTCAGGCTTCACTTCATGATAATGAGTTGTATGTGATTTGTGTTTTAGGGTAAGGTCAATGAGACAAAAGTGACTCATGAAGAACACGTAATAAAATCTTCAAATGCAGATTATGTGATGGATAAAATTGACTGCCAGAAAGAAGTGTAAAGCAACAGATGGCCAATATGAAAAGATGTTATTTAGATAATCAGGTCTGTTACTGATTAGGAGACAGAATTTTAATTTAAACTCACATATAAGGTACACAAATATGGGTGACAAATATAAGATTTTCTACAGTTTATGAGATACAAAAAGGAATTTTTTAAAAGATTTTATGTATGTATTTGAGAGAAAGAGGGGCAGTGAGAGAACACAAACAGGGGAGTAGCAGAGAAAAAAGAAGCAGACTCCCTGCTGAGCATGGAGAGGAACACACTGGCTCAGTTTCAGGACCCTGGGATCATGACCTGACCCAAAGGCAGATGCTCAACCGACTGAGCCACCCAGGTGCCCCAAAAAATTTTTGTATGAAAAAAAAGAAATAGTGACTAATGATAATGTCACATGCATAAAGTCATGCTGAGATCATGTTCTAAAATTTAGAACTTATAAATAAGAAAATTTGAGAAAAAACAAAAAAATACATTAACCAAAACGTGCACCTGAAGTTGTTTTTAATTTAATAGAAATCGTCAACATGTTTGAGCAAATGACAATGAAATGCTCTCATAAAATCTCCATGATATATACACTTCAAACATTTAAAATAACTATATTTTAAAGCTCTGAGATAATAATCTCAGTAAGGATGAAGGTTTATTAATTAGTTATTAGTTTATTATAGGTTTATTAATTAGTTTTAGAGCCACCAAAACAAACCACACCCAAATTTGGTGGCTCTAAAAGTGAACTTTTATTATTATAATTAAGCCTACAAGCCCAATAAGCTAAACTGATGGTTATAGTGGCTCTTCTGGCTTCAGTTGTGCTCACTCATGCATTAGGGTTAAGACGGCAAGAATATTGCAGGCTGGCTTATCTACAATAGCATCACTCCAGGTGTGGAAGATGGCTGGATCTATGCCCTCTAAGTTTCCTATAATTATGCATTTGTGTCTAGCACTAAAGCAGAAAACAACATGCAAATATATAAGAATCGACTAAAAAAAAAGAGAGAACAATAAATAGAAACAGATGAAGAGTATTCAAATGTATGTATGTATGTATGTATGTATGTAAATAGAAACAGATGAAGAGTATTCAAAATACTCTAATCCAGCTACTAGAGTTATCAAACAAGAACTTTGAAATTATTGTATTTAATATGTTCAGCAAATTAAATGAAAATGTAGGTAACTGTAAAAGACAACCAAAAACTATGAAATAATAAAGCAGAATTTATAGACATGAAAAAAAATTAAGATTCCAATTGATGGGACTATCAGTTGGTTAGATAGCCACCTTCATCACAGCATAAGGGATGATGAAAGAAAATAAGACATGACTGGTGACGTATAAGAAAATGAAGACATTCTCCACACTCCTAACACACCACTAAAAGCAGACTAGTCTTTAGTTTACTGAAATGACTGCATCATCCCTCCATTAAAGCAGGATGCCAGAAATTTGTCAGCAAGATAGAGGTGGTACTTGCCACCTCCATCACTAAATAGTTAGATTTCAATTCTATTTAACTTGCGTATTTTGATGTATCTATTTCTTCCTTAATTTAACAAACCTTATTTGTAAACTCATATGATAAGTATCTAGGTTTACATTAACAAAGCAAGAGTGATGTTCATGGCTTTTAAAACATAGGCTATGGAGACTTGAATATGCTTTACTTTGAATTCTGCAATGTAACATTAAAATGATTTAAAATATACTTATATGAAATTCTAAGTCAGAAGTTCATGTTTGTAATCTCATTTTAAACATAAAATATTGACAAATCACATACATACTGTATATGAGATACTAGAAATTGTTTTATAGAGGGAAAATAGTCATACCTCTCTATTTCATATTAAGTAGGGATTAATAATAAATGTATAAATACATGACTAATATCAGTCCATCTCAGTGAATGATTTATTAATATACTCATTATAAGGGAAAATTAAATGTGGGTGGATGTAGCACAGAGCAATTCATTCTGAAAGAAGAATGAATAAATCAATATTGATGGAACAGAAGGATCAGAATGATGTCTATTTGGAGATAAACCTAAAAAGAATAGAGGAAGCTGTTTACAAGGAGTCCAGAATGTCAGACTAAGGAGTAATTTTGTCTGACTAAATACTATAGATCCTTTCTCAATTTTGATGTCACTATTTTCAAGAAATAACTGATTATCCCTAGTCCCAGATATGACTTCTAAAATTTGGGTTTCTAACTAATTCAAAGTTATGGTAACTAAAAATTTCATTTGTAATTTTTTCCATATCACCAGCCCTATTCGTCATGCTTTAAACTTGTAAGTCATTATTTTTGTATCCACCCTGTTTATTCCCATGTTTCACACTAATAGCCCAAAGTCACTGCTATTACCACTTTCACTATTCTCTAGATTGAATATATCCCAGGTCTAGTCTATTAATTCTCTTTCTTCTGAAATATATTTATTTGTCTCTATTTCTGTTTTGCTCCCCAAAACTCCAGTCCAAACAATGATTGTTCACATGTTATCATAATACACTCCTTTCTCTTCTCCCTGTTTTTACTATCAATTTCAATGCATTCCCAGCATGATCTACTTAAGTATACATCCAAATGTTTTCCTCCCATCTTGACAATTTTTGGTGAATTTCTATGCTCCTAAAATTCTTATCATGGCCTAAAACACTGGTTATGATCAGGATCCTGATCATGTCTCCAATCTTATTTCTTACATTACTTTTTCTTGTTTTCCAACTATCCCTATACTCCCTAGATCAACTCCCATACATTATGATCCCCTAGATAATTTAGGATTTAGGTTAACAATGTAGTTTATATCTTTATGTACTTTTTTCCCATATTTCTGTCTCTGCCTGTGTGTGTGTGTGTGTGTGTGTGTGTGTGTAAACAAATATTATTCTTTCCCCTGAATCTGTGTGAGATATATAGGTCTATTATATTCTGATAGCTGTATTTCCCCCCCCCCATTAATTATGCTAGGCACTTACATGGAGCTCACTTGACATAAAACTGTATGCCTCCTTTCAGTTCTTTAAAAATTACATTTTAAAAATAGTTACCTATTTTTAAAGGTTTTTAGAGGGTAAAAATAGCTCATCTATAAATACATAGGAATCTCACTTATCAAAGATATTTTTTCTAATAACACTGGATTGTAGAAAACACTAGGAATTATGAGGAAATATTAATTTAATAATTTATTATATTAATTTAATTTAATAGCATGGCAGATTATCAACTAAAATTGAGAGAAATAATAAAATAAACCTCTAGACATGTAAAGATTCAGATATTTTTCTTTAGTCACACTTTCTTATGAACTTTATTAGGAGCCAGAATGAAAATGAATGAAATTAGGAGCAAGAATGAAAATGAAAAAAAGCCATGCAAAGGTCATGGGAAACTGCTCGCCCCCAAAAAAGACAACCCAAGATATTAACTTGAAATATTATTTCAGAAATAACCATATAGTCTAATGAAAGTAAGAGTTGAGAGTTGAAAGTTACCACCAAACCTAGGAATATATACATTCAAATTTCAGAGAAAGCCACTTGGACCCACAAAGGTTTACTACTCGAATATGAATTGATGAGGGTCCTGGATAGAATTATTAAGGATGGCAGAAGTCCCAGAAGACACTCCCTTCAGTAAAGCATTGAGAAATACGTAAGTGAAGAGATTGCTCTCATAAATTTTGTGGTTGTTCTTACTCTAAGCCAGGTATAACTGTAGGGAATATTGCCATGAAGTGGGTTCCTCGATTTCAGTGGGGTTATGGGATCCTGGGATAGCAGAGACAAAGTTCCATTGTTAACTGCCAATGACATGATAAGAACATCAACATAAAGGGAACACACCCATCTCAGAATGTCTTGGCCAGTATATAGCTTATGTAATGGCAAATTGATTAAAGTGTCCAAAGCTGATGGAGGACTAGAGGAGTGCTTGATCATTATAATGAGAAAGCCCTATGTCTGGTAGCCAAAATCTTTATAATTCTTGCCATAAAATAAGGTCATGAACTCTGGTTCAGTTTACAGATCTAAGACAATTTGCAAATCCAGAACCTCTTGGTCTGAGGAGTGCCCAAGAAGGATTATGCACATTAGGCACATGCATATTATTAATCAACTTTAAGTCTTTTCCATAGAGACATCAAGCCATTATCTCTGTTGATACAGTAACTCTATGGTCAGATTCCCCTGGTGCTCCAAAGTGGGTGATCTGCTGTCAGCAAGCCTCCCTGTGGAAGACTTCCTTCAGGAATGCCTTGAGCATCTTTGCAGTAAGTTCCAAGTTATGATTCTCCATGTGGAGACTTTCTTTTTCTTAGATTGCTGTGTTGTTACTGTCTACTAATTGGATCCTAACTGGTGCAGTGGAGTCGTTTTATTTTCCATTAGTAAACATTCTTGAAATGAAAAGCTTAGGGATGAATGAACAATATAACTGAAACATAGCAAGTACATGGTGTACACTGATGTCTGGGTAAATCAAGCTGGCTCAGTTTCACATAGCATTGAATCTCTGGCAAAAAACACTGATTGATAGAGATGCAAATTAAGCATGCACATATATGAACTTTAAAATACTTTCCTCAGCATTGACACTACGAGAGCTATGATAGTACATTATGAGGAACATAGGAGTGGGTAATACAGTTATTCAGGCGTTATAGAAATCAAGAATTTCATTATTTTGGCTCATTTTCCCCATATACATGCAGTCTCTGAATAAATAAGTAAGTATAAACCTTTTTTACCCAAAAAATCGTGATAATTTCTTTCTCCTTTAACCCCCAATTCTATCCTGTATCTACAGATATGATTGTATTAGCTGGTATCCTCTACCCGTAAAAACTACAGTTACATTATATCCATCTACACCACTGAGAAAATTAGGAGGAAACAAATGACAAAATTTAAATTAAATTCTACAAGAATATATTTATTAAAAATATATATTAATACATATATTTAAAAGCTCCTTTTAATGTAAATAGATATAGAAATATTTTAAATAAAATTTAAGGAAAAGCCAGAAACTATTGAAGCCAGCTCAAAAAGAATTAGATGACTGATTAGACACATAACAAGTAGAGATTGACCCAGCAATTCCACTCCAAAGTATGTACCTAAGAATGCTGAAAATATTTGTGTGCACAAAAATTTATAGAAGAATTTTCATAACATTATTCATTATTGCCAAAAAGTTGAAACAATTCAAATATCTACATATTGATAAAGGATAAATAAAATACAGTATATCCATACAAAGAAATATTTTTCTGACATAAAAATAAGTTTCTGATACACTGTAGCACATAAATTAACCTCACAAATGTTAAGTATAAGAAGCTAGAAACTAATGACCACTGTATTATTCCATTTTTAGGGAATATACAGAATAGGCAAATTCATAGAGACAGAAAGTAGGTTAGTGGTTGCCAGGGATAATGGAAAGAGTGGACTGGGCAACTGTTAATGGGTAATAAAAACAGGATATTTTGGAATTAGATAGCAGTGATAGTTGCACAACTGTGTAATATTCTAAAACAAAATGAAACAACAAAAAAAAGCAAATGAATGTATACTTTTTTTTTTTTTTAAGAGAGAGAGAGTGTATGTGCTTAAGTGGAAGGGAGGGGCAGAGGGAGAGGAAGTGAGAGACTCTCAAGCAGACACTACAATTTGTGTGGAGCCCAGAGTGGGGCTTGCTCTCAACACCCTGAGATCATGACCTGAGCCGAAATCAAGAATCAGATACTTAACCAACTGAGCCAACCAGACACCCCCTGAATGTACCCTTTTAAATAATAAATTTTATAGTTTATTAATTATATCTCAATTTAAAATTATTTCAGAAATGATAGAGGAGAAAGAAAATGTAGCTATAACTATTCTTCAAAGTTGGAATCTTTAAATTCACTTCTTCCTTATGAGAATCTTTTAGATACATTTTCCTCTATTTTCCAAGTAATAATCAAATGGCTTCGTAGACCTCTTTATTTGCAGTAATTCATTTGCTTCTTTTTTTTTCCATTTTTTTATATTTATATAATTTTTTTTTAATTTTTTATAAACATATTTTTATCACCAGGGGTACATGTCTGTGAATCGCCAGGTTTACACACTTCACAGCACTAACCATAGCACATACCCTCCCCAATGTCCATTACCCCACCCCCCCTTTCCCGACCCCTCCCCCCAGCAACCCTCAGTTTGTTTTGTGAGATTAAGAATCACTTATGGTTTGTCTCCCTCCCAATCCCATCTTGTTTCTTTTCTTCTTTTTCTACCCCCCCTAGTCCCCCATGTTGCATCTCCACTTCCTCATATCAGGGATATCATATGATAGTTGTCTTTCTCTGATTGACTTATTTCACTAAGCATGATACCCTCTAGTTCCATCCACGTCGTTGCGAATGGCAAGATTTCATTTCTTTTGATGGCTGCATA